>PNEQ01125686.1:5380-16450 GCA_003012365.1 Medauroidea extradentata | reverse complement strand
AATAACATACAATTTTTTTTGTACTCGGGCAAAATCATACATTTTGAATAGGCCTATATAAACTGCATAAATGAATATCAGTTAAACTATTACTGCTGTACAACAGTCACTTGGAAGAAATTTTGTTTTATATATACAGACTTGAGTAATTAATGCCTGGTTATGTTTTAAATAATTTAGTTCTCACAAAAAATAACATGAAACATCAAAGGTAAAAAGTTGTGTTAGAAGCTCCAAAACTTTCTAATGTCTTTACATTTGAACAAGTTAGGAGGATAAGGGTTATATTATAAGTTAATCTTGTGGTTCACTTAAAATTTCAGGACCCATTCTATGATGACCTCACTGCAGTTATGTAACTAGGCTGGTTTCCAGTTTCCACCTGGAGAAATAACTCTTTTTAGCGCCAATTGGCCTACTCGCTCACTTCCTTAAAAAAAGACTGACAACCATATAAAGCCATATTCAAAAAAGTTGAAAGTTTGCGATCAGCTGATATGAAGTAAACAAAGGTATTGTATTAACAGTTCCGCAACTCGCGACTTTAAGGCGTTCGATTGGAAGCAGGTAAGAGCACTGCGATTTCTGCTCTTTCCTGCTCTTTTTCTGCTACCAGAAAATCTCAACTTGCTCTCGAGCGCAGAAATCTCAGGGCGCTCGAACAAACCTAAAGTTCCTTGTTCTATTTTGTTCCGTCCTCGCGTCGGTTTATATTTACGTCGCTTGCAGATTAGGTTATGTGATGCTGGACGTGAACAGTGAAAATGTCTTGCATGGTTTTCGAAACGTGGATATATGTCTTCATTACTGAACAAACTGTGGTGATGTTTATAAGGCAAGAACAAAAATTTCGCATAGCAATCTTTTATGTATAAAAACAAATATGTGTCGTGAAATATCGACAGATTGTTTGGTGATTTATAAAATGTAATTTTTCCAAAACGAAGTACAAAATAATCCAGGAGGACGTGTAATCACTCATCTTGTTGACAACTTTTTTTCTGCATGTAGTACCAAATTTTCGTTACGTTAATACCGGAATATTTGAATACAATCGTTAGTCATGACTTGACAATTACTATTAAATTTTGAAATATACAGTAATTACACATGATGTCAATATTTTTATCAAGTTTTTGTGTAATTTTTGTTTTCCTATGTCGATAACACGTACAAAATTTTCACGCAATATTGTTTTAATACATACGGCGTTGTTGTTTCCTATGATGCCAACTGTACACACTTTTGTAGGTTGGAAATAGTACGTCGGCGCGACGCACAAATTGAGCCAATTAGAAGCTAGCGAAGTGCAATGATATTACTTTATTTGTTTACCTCAGAACTCAACTTAGAGTGAACAGAGAATAGTTTCATTAACCTGTGGCACTACCCTGGCACTGTGTTCACCTACCAGTTCACCTAATACCTTATCGTTTTCTATACAGGTTGTTACATGACGCAGCTTGTTTCTATTGTTGATGCGACACACTGCTCTTCCGCCTGTCGCACAAGGCGACTCTTGACTACCTGCAATTTATTGTCAACTTGGCTGATGTACACACTCATTGCATCTAAAAAAATTTCTGCCCTTGTATCCCACCTTGATTGCTCTATTTGCCCCTGCATTTTTCCTATCTGCTGTTGCGTCTGCTCCTGCATTTCTCTTATCTGTTATCTCGTCTGCTCCTGCATTTCTCCTACCTGTTGTCTCGATTGCTCTGCTTGCCGCTCGAACATTGCCTGCATTTGCAACATGAAACCCTGAAGTTGTGATTCACCTTGCGGGCTACCCTGTACCACCAGTGGACTGCCTTTGCTACCTTTAACTGCCTTACCCTCTCTTCCCGTCTCGGAGCTACAACTCACCTCACCTGAAAACCTTGAAACTTCGTCTGTCGATGCCATATTATTCTTCCCCATATACAACTCCTTAAAGATACCTCATCGTCAGCTGACTAATTCTCCTGATCCATTACTACCAAGGCAAGTCGACCAGCTCACATTAGATAAATGCAGTCAGGCGACACTTACTGTGCAGTATATACAGCAAAATAAACAACAAAATTATATACAGACCATTTGGCATTTAGGATATTTTACCCACGTCGCACAGGCTGTTATTACACTTGTACACGCAATGGCGGCCGCCGATCTTGATGCACCCGGTGTTGGTTCTGGAAATTGACGGGCAGATAATAAAGGATATTTTAGCTGACAAATCTGCAGATGTTGCCTTGGGGCTATTGGTGGGACGGGGACCCTCGCGCTACAGAGCTGCGGAGACAGGAGGTCGCCGTTCGACGTCCAGCCCAGGCACCAAGCACCTGTCCATCGCTGTAGTCTCTATGCCGTCGACTCCAGTTGCTGATGTACGTCACTTCTCTGAGATGCCGTTCTTCGTCGTGGTGTTTCTCGTCGTTCGTCTGCGATCGATTATCGCTCGCGGCACTCATGGTTAGACACAGTTCTGCGGGACTCCTCGTTTCGGCATGCATACAACAGTTCAGACGGACGGTATAGCATACTAATTTCACGTTCTCGTTCCTGTTGTTGGAAGGCCCGTCGTTGATTCACGTCACTCGCAGCTTGAACAAGTCTTATCTCAGGCGTGCGGTTCGTCAAGGTCTAGATGGCGCGCCATTGCTGCGACGCGCAGCTATCTATGAATGAATGTTAATTAGTTCTAGTGTTCGGGTGGAGTGATAAATATACAGTAAGTTCTGTTCTCTCGGGTAACACGTCGTTCCTGTCCTTTCCTTGCAGACCATTATTGTACTAGCTTTGTCGGTATGACTATTAATGATTTTTCGATCTATAATCTCAGCGTCGAAGGTCACATAAGCGGAGGCGCCGTCAGCTGTCTACCAAGCTAACAGCGACGTTTTCCGATAATTTAAAAATAATACTCGTAGGCGTATCGACCTGCTATACTTCGTGGCTGGACGATATCTCTACTAAAAGGCGTCCCGACGCCTGAATCGACACCCGACGGTGGTACTCCGGCCCACCATACTTCGCGGCACGTTAACATCTGCCTCTACTCGAAGGCGTCTTGACGCCTAAACCGACGGCGTCCGGCGGCAACATCCCGGTGCTCCATATTTCGTGGCTCGTCGACGTGTGCCTCTTCACACCAAGTGTCTTGCCGCCTAAATCGTCGTCGTCCGGCGGCAGCACCCCGGTGCGCCGTCTTTCGCGGCTCCTCGACGTGTGCCCTAAAACCGTTAACGGACTCGCGCTTTGCTCCTGGTTGGCGTCAAAATCCCCGCCACTTGCTCTGTAGGCTTTGGTTAAGTTGGGCCAATCCGTATTGAACTAGATGGTCGGTATTTTAACTATCTTCTAAGGATATGTTTCAAGTCAGGATTGATAGTGGCTGATCAGTTGCAAAACTCATCGCGCAGCTCGGGAAAGCTAATACATCTGTACGAAAAATGCAAATTAAAGAGAATGTACAGTATTAAATTATTGAAAGATATAATTTGCACCCAGCAAAGTAAATGTCATTGATTGTGAAACACAATGTAATTATTTTAGTAAATATTGGGAATGTTTAAAATGTCCCATTTTTTGGGAGTTTTTCCCTTTTTCCCCGCCGACAACCGAAAACTCCCGAAAAACGGAATATTTCCTGCCATCTGGCAACAACGACGGACAGTCTTGTCTGAGCGCTATGTATACGTGCCTTCTGTGATGTACGAGGCTTGTTAGGTCCTCGTGGTCGATATATCGTCAGTTGTGAGAGCAGATGTTCGGAATGACTCAGAAACTACGACTACTTCTAAACAGGCACTTTATTATGAGAGACGAATCCCCTTCCTCCTTTCAAATCGATCGGGGTGCTGGCATAGCGGCGCCGTTCTGGCTCAGGCTGGAATGTGGTCTGTTATTCAGTCCTTCCTCTCCACTCGACTAAAGCAGCGTTCACACTCTGCTCAGCATCATTATACTCCTCTTTGTTGATTGTTTATTCCAGCCCTAGGGCCTGATTACCAACTTGCACTACACATTACACACTTCGCAATGTGTGCACGACTGAATTTAGTGTGTCATTGGTAATCTACGAGAATAGATTAGAATCGATCGTTATCACAGTCCATTGTTACTCATTTTCGGTCGCAAAAGTGCGATTTAAGGAGTTTGAAATCAAGCATCTTTGGCAGAAGGCACGATTTTCGCAGTTTGCGAAGGAGAGTTGCGAATGGTGTGTGCTGCGCTCTAGCGACTGACTTGGTTAGTTTCTAGTCCTAGTGGGAGATGCGAGCTTCTGCCGCTGCTTGGAGCTTGGCAAAATCGGCGTCACGTAAAGCCCGTGCTACATTGACAGAAAAGTAGCCGTATAAAAATAACCGTAACCGCACCGTAAGAAATAGACAGGTTTCTATCCCTGTTACGGTCTTAACGGCGGCTAAGTAGCAGTACGGTGTGTTGTAGCATGCATCTCTCAAATGTGTTTGTTCAATTTTTACGGTTATTTCTTACGGCGATTCTAGCACGGCCTTAACGTGTGGGACGTTCTGTGTTTTGTTAAAAATGTCTAGCAGTCCGCTGAAAAGTAATCAAAATTGTTTTGTTGTGGGGTGCACATACAGGAACAGCGTTGCTGGTGCGCAATTTTTCACATTTCCTAACGAAAAGCAGCACGGGTTAAGACGAAATGCGTGGGTTGCTGCAATAAAACGCCATACGACTGACGAAAACCCATGGACTCCAAATAAAAACTCGCGTGTTTGCAGCCAACATTTCGTTAACGGTACATATACCAGAGACCCAGATAGTCCAGGTTATGTACCAACACTTTACATGACACCGCGTGTAAATAAAGAGGAGGAGGAGGATGTGGCAGAAAAGTTGCAGCTAGATACAAAAGAAGAAAACTTCGGCACAGTGGGAAGAACTTATACAGTATTTTAGAGACAGATTTTAACTTTCGGTCTTCTAATCAAGGTGATGGTGTACAAACGGATTCTAGTTCGGTAACATCTAACGAAAGAAATCTCAGTGTTTTGTTTTGCAGCTTGAAAAGTAATTGTGATGCGGAAATTCAGACTAATATATCTTGTAATGCAAGTAAGCAAACTATGACAGACAACTTACTAAAAAGAGACTGTAGTGTTGAAACTCATTTTACGGAACTCAGGAATTATTTTTCTGGCTATCAATCAGTTGAAAAAAAAAAAAAAAAAATAAATAAACGAAAATGTCTTGTTGCACATTGCTGGCATAAAATTATCAGTGTTGACTGTCCTGTTGGCATTGTTGCCCCCTGTTCATCGTAAGTGCACACTAAGCATTCAAAACATGTTGCTGTTATTTTTAGTAAAAATTAAACAAGGTGTCAGTTTTGGTGCTCTTGGTGTGTTCTTTAATTGTCACAGAACAACTGATTCCGCTAGCTTTAAATCTGGTTTTCAGAATTTATTTGAAAAGACTAGACAGTGGATTTTTTGGCCAGAACAATCCACCATCAAGAAAACTATGCCAAGAGCATTTAAAACACACTTTGAAAATTGTACTTGTATTCTGGACTGTACTGAAGTTCATTGCAAAAAAACAAAAAGTGTCCGTCGAAGAGTCTTAATGTTTTCCCATTATAAAAATGCATTCACTGTAAAATTTATTGTTGCCACTACGCCGACAGGATTTATCTCATTCCTTTCAAAGTGTTATGGTGGAAGGGCAACAGACAGCTACATTATTGTTAATTCAGACATACTTAATTTTATTAAGTAAGGTGATCTAATTATGCGTGATAAAGGGTTTCCACAAATTAAATCTTGCATAGAAAATAAAAACGCTCTCATGTTGATTCCACCATTTGCATTCGATAGCCAGTTGTCTGCTGAAGAACTTGAGACAGCGTATAACATAGTATCAGTTAGGATTCGTGTATAAAGGGCCATTCAGAGAATGAAGGTTTTTCAGATACTGAGAAACAAAATTAATACTGATTTATTGGCTCATATAGATAAGATTGTCTATATTGTTGGTGTCAGCAAATTGCAGTGCTCCACCCATGAATTCACGCGAGTAAACACAGGAGGCAATATACATACATTGTGAGTTTAGCACCTTGTTACGGAGTTTTGCAGTGATTTCGAAAATATTTTTTTTTATTACTATCTAATACTCATATCAAAATTTCGCTGCACAGTTTTGACACTTATATGTTATAATTTGTAGCTTAATTTTTTTGTACAATTATACTGAACGGTTTTTTAGATATTTCATTACCACGTTTTTCGTCGTGAAAATAAGCAAAAATGAAGGAAATTATTTTTTTGCTGGCGAATGGTACATTATAAAAAAAAAAAAACGCGTCCACAGTATTATTGTGCATCGTATGATTGCACATTGACTCAAATTTTTTCAAAACTTTTGGTTAAAAAATATTTGAGTTATTGGGACCAGTCTGAAAAAATACTCGGAAACAAGCCCTTCAAGTAACCTAATTTTGTTACAGTGGCATAGAGTACTTTGTCTCGAATAAAACAGAAGTTATTATTACACAATCACAGTTATTATGTAACAGTTTTAAAACAATACATTTGTAACTTTATAAAATGTCTTATGTACTAGTCAGCCCGTGTGTACAGCACTATTAAATTAACTTATGTTTACATACCCTGCGGTCTCTCACTCCTGGTGTTGCATTTACCTTAGTGTTCCATACAGCAGTGGCAGATAATGTTCAAAATAAAATCTTTGCAACGCTGGAACAACATCCGCAAGGAAAGTTTCATTCCGCGGCACAGTCACTGTTACGCTTCCTTTAGCAGAGTAAATAAATAAGTCGCATAAATTCAAATTCAAAACATACATCGAAATCAATTTGAGTGTAGTAAATGTGACTTTCTTTAAGTTTTATTTCACATTAACGTGAGACACACAGGTAAGGTATATTGCTCTCATTTCCCTTAACTACAGACGTATCTTGGCAGGTAAACGAACATTTGACCTCTAAAAGAAAAGAGCCACTGTCACAGACTATTATTTCGTCTGGACTACAACACAACCATGGCTGTTCCTCTTTAATGCACATTCTCATCTGTTTGACACAACACTGACGTACTTTGTAATACTCAGCTACAGCTTCTGGTTCAGTGTCCCTACCATATCTTAGTGCAGATGTATTAACACTTTTGCGAACAATAAAAGATTCCGCTAGCTTATGATAATCACCCGTCCTCAGTGTTTTAACATAGTGAGCTTGTGTACTGACAGATATACGTAGTTTTCTTTGTAGAAACCAAATAGGACACTTATACTGGATTATTGTTTCAACAACAATGCTATATTTCTGCTGCGCTGTAACTTTCACAAAAGTATTATAAAATTGTTGCACAGGTTGGGATAGCACGGCAACGTATTTTACGGTAGTCAATGGTGAGATAAAATCAGATACATTTCTAACTGAATAACACAAATGCACAACGTTTAAGCTCTGATTTTCTAGTGTACTAAAACATCTTATCAAGTCCTCCTCTCGCTTTTTTTCTACAGCATTGTCTATCATGTTTTGTACAATTGACTTAACTATTTCATAATTATCTGCCTCACTTTCCGCTCTCAAAATGTGTGTTAAGGTACAGTCAATGTGTTTAATTTGTTCATATAAATCACATTTATCAAATTCAGTTGAATTTATGTTTTCATTTTAAGCACAGATTGATTTGAAAATTTCGTCAATACACTCGCCCTTCCGAGTACAGATGTTCACGGACATGTGTAGGTCTTTCCCGTTGTTGCAGCCTATTTGTCCCTCTCGCAATTTATGAAGAAGCACAATGCAGCTATGTGTTCGCAACATTTTGACTGACCTGCTTTGCATTGACTTTTGCCTGCCTATCAGCAAGTTTCTGTTTACATCAATATGAAATTAAATAACGAAATGTTTTCAGTATTTACATATCGTAACACACAAACTTAAAGGTACAGAAACAGCATTCGTATATATTTACCTTAATTATAACATTGTAGTGAGGTTGGTGTATACTAGTTTCTCTCAAACACTTGTCATGTACTAAATTATGCCCCAACCTTTCTTTAACGTCGAATACATGGTTACATTCACATAAGTTTAGACATTTATTTAACGTAGACGCCACAAAGTAAGAGGAAAACTCTTATTTTCTCAAACCCTACAGAAATAATCGTACACATTTCTGCTGATATTGTAAGATTTTCTGCAAGCCAGTAACTGTATCCAGAACAACCTATACTACTACCATCACCGTTACTACTACTACTACCATTACTACCATTATTACCACCACTACTACACCATTACTACCACTACTACCACCACAACTACTAACACCACCATCACTACCACCACTACTACCACCAATTCCATCCTCACAACACCACTACTAACACCACCAATACTACCACAACTACTGACACTACTACCACCACCACTACTTCCAACAACACTTCTACCAACACCACTACTACCACAACTATACTTCCACGACTACCACCACGACTACTTCCATCACTACTGCCACTACCACCACTACTACCACGGCCACTACTACCACGGCCACTACTACCACCGCCACCACTACCACCACTACTAGCAGCACCACCACTACTACTACCCCCACTAGCTACTACCACCACTACTACCACCACCACTAGCTACTACCACCACTACTACTACCACCACTACTACTACCACCACTACTACTACTACCACCACCACTACTACCACCACTGCTACTACCACCACCACTACTACCACCACTACTACCACCACCACTACCACCACCACCACTACTTCTACCAACACTAGCTACTACCACCACTACTACCACCACTACTACTACTACCACCACTACCACCACTGCTACTACTACCACCACCACTACTAACACCACCAATACTACCACAACTACTGCCACTACTACCACCACCACTACTTCCAACACCACTACCACCACCACAACTACCACCACCACTACTACCACCACTACTACCACAACCACTACTACTACCATTACTGCTACCACCACTACTAGCACCACCACCACCACTACTACTACTACCACCACTAGCTACTACCACCACTACTGCTACCACCACTACTGCTGCCACCACTACTACTACCACAACCACTACTATCACCACCACTACCACCACCACCACTACTACTACCACCACCATCAATACTACTAACACTGCCACTACCACCACTACTATTACATCCACTAATACTACCACTACTATTACCTCCACTAATACTACCACTTCTATTACCTCCACTAATACTACCACTTCTATTACCTCCACTTATACTTCCACTACTATTACAACCACTAATACTACCACTACTACTGCCACTGCCATTACCACCACCACTACCACAACTACTACCACCTCTACTACTATCACCGCCATTACTATTACCACTACTACCACCAGTACTACTATCACCGCCACTACTACTACCACAGCCACTACTGCTACCACCACTACTACCACCGCCACCACTACTACCACCACCACTACTACCACCACTACTACCACCACATCTTCTACCACTACTGCTACCACCCTCTGGGGTGAAATGCATCTCCTCCCCATGTTGCGGATCGGGGACTGTATTAGAATTAGTGTGAAATAAAATAGCCCCCGCGGACAAAAAAAGTGGTGTTAAGAGGAAGGAAAACCTCTATAAAAACCACAGGGTCACATACGCCAGCGGGCACAGTGACATAGCTCGAAAGAGATTTGCGGAATGATCAGCACAGTGCAAGAGGTAACTCCCTGCGTCAACATGCCGCACCCATGGGAGCAGCAGGAAGCTGATGAAGGAAGAATGTGTACTAACTGAGCGGATCCATATTCCCGCTCCAATGTCCAAAAGCCCTTTCAACAATTGGGGATAGTTATAAGGGTGATAACCCCCCCCCCCCCCAATCTCTTGAGGCACCGTGTACAGAGACGGCCTTTTGCTCTGGAGTAGCAACTTAAATTATATATACCATTTTATTAGAGACAAGTTCATTGAGTCCGGTTGGCCATACCATTCAATATAATGGACACCCTACATCAAGAGATGCTAAAGGAACAGCTGTCTCACCAGACGCTGCACTCTACGACCAACACACAGTATACTACAGCACGAGACGCTGCTATTGGGCTTGAAGACGACAAATTGGATGATCTTAAGAAACTTATCACTGATACCCTTCTATCAGAAACGGAACCTCGATAAGACAGCCGACAAATCTCGAACAATCGGCGAATGGCCACGCAGATGGTGAATAGCTAACACAGGCAGATGGACAGCAAGACTGATTCCTACAATGGATGAGTGGTTAAAATGCGATCACAGTGAAACTATTACCCGACTCAAATGCTCAGTGAACATGGACAGGTCAATGCATACCTTCGACGGATGGGACTGACACATAGCCCATACTGTGTATACTGCCCAGAGGAGATAGATGACGTTGAACACACCTTCTTTAAGTGTGAGCGTTGGACAGGTGAGAGTAATGGAGCCTGGGACATACTCACTCGGAGGGCCGCAAAGCCCAGATACAATCGTCCAGCTTATGTACGATTCTGAAGAAAGATGGAACTCCATAAAGAGCTTCTCTGAAACAGTCATACGGCAAAAGAGCCAGGAAGTGAAGTCTGCAAGAGCTAGACACGATGATGCTTAATGCATCCTAAGGGTCGGGTTGAAGTAATGGAAAGCGGTTTCCATTTCAAACCCCTTCCCCACAGGAAGGGCAGAGAGAGGATTGTTTTTGTCAGTAAAATTGGACACTTGCAACAACTCCATCTGTTGGTGTTTTTTGAAGATTTTTCAACCACTACTACCACCACAACTACTGCTACCACCACTAGTGCTACCTCCACCACCACTTGTTCTACCTCAACCACTACTACCACCACCACTACCACCACCACAACTACCACCACCACCACCACCACTACTACCACCACTACTACCACCACCACTACTACCACCACTACCACTACTACCACCACTACTACCACTACTACCACCACTACTACCACCACCACTACTACCACTACTACCACCACCACTAC
>PNEQ01125685.1:0-16349 GCA_003012365.1 Medauroidea extradentata | reverse complement strand
AAAAGTGCAGGTTGTGAAGAGAGCAGTTTAATATCATACTCAGAACATTTTCCCTGACTTTCTGCTCTCTTAGGGTAATTTTCCCTGACTCACAGGGTTTCAAAACATGTTTCCCTGACTTTCCCTGACCAAATTAATTTTCCCTGACTTTCACTGACTTTCCCTGACTTTCCAGGTCTGTGGGAACCCTGTACAATATAAAATATTTTATTTCACATATAAAAATGCTTATTAATATGCTATGCCCAGGCCTACATTGGTGTAGTAGGTACTTTCTGACAGTGAAAACATGACACAACATTAAGTTATTTAAGAGCTCTTCGTATACAATATCGAAAACCTGAAGGAATGACTTAACGGTAGGTATACATGTGATGTATTGCATTGCGGTTTCTAATGTGAAACTATTTCATTTGCTACGATGAGATTGGCAGGCTATTTTTTGAGTTTGTAGCGTTTCAGGTATAATGAACTAAATGTAGACATTCCCCTTAAATTTATGTAGCGTAAATATTTGAACTATGCAATTTACCAGACCATTACGAATTAATTTTCTTTCAAGTTGCTAACTAATAAAACACATGTGATTCTATTGAACATGTATTTCCATTTTAAATATCTGTTATCAGAGAAGTCGATAACGGAAATATTAACTAACTAAAAATATTAATGCAAAGTAAAAAACTGTAAAAGCAGTTACTGAAAATTAAATTTGCCCATTCAAACGAGACATGAAAACTTGACATTCGTTCTTGCAGTACAGAACAAGACCTACCTACAAAGTAAAAAGAAAGTTGGCTTATTCAAGTTCAGAAGAAGACTTGGGCTTAACTGAAGAAGACACAGATTTAGAAAATCAAACATTTGAAAGTCTACTGCAAGACATAGCAACAGAAGAAAAAGAAATTACAGAAAAAAAGGTCATTAGAAGAGAACACAGTGAAAGCAGGAGACTGTCTTAGTTAGGTTAATGGGAAAGAAAAAAGTTTTTTACTATGTGGCTGAAATAAGTAATGTTGTTAGCAATTCAGAATATGAAGTAAAATATCTAAAAAGAGTAGAAAAAACTAACAAGTTTAGGAGAGGAAGTGATGACAGTTTCGATATTGTTGAGGGTCATATAGAAAGAAAACTCCCCCATCCTATTGCAGTTGGAGGTGCTGAGAGGCAAATTTCACTCTTGTCGTTCAGTGTTGATTTTAGTTTATTTAATGTACATTAACATAATATACCACAGTAAAATGTCCAGTCTACCAATTACCAAACTGTGTACAGTGTAAAGATTTCTTATTTGTTGAATTACCTATTTTACCTTTGTATTATCAAGTAGACCATTTCAGGTTGTTGTTTAGGTAATAGGCCCTACTTATTGAAAATCCTACGTCCCAAGGTACAAAACAGGTGTCCAAAGGTACATGTATATGTTGTACCTTTGAATACTTTACACCTTTTTTGTTTGCTGTTGATAAAAACTGCATTTTGAGAGATAATGTTGGAAAAAAAAATTATATTTCAACCTGTGAAAACAAACAAAATTTTAATTTAGTTAGAATTAAATTACTTTTGAAACACAATGAGAAAAAAAAATTTTTTTAACTTTCTCCTACATTTTACTCTTACGAAATAATTTTAGCTCTCGTAGTTTTTTTCAAAATAGGGTGTCAAAGTAAAAATTTGCTTGTTACGCTGCCATGCAAATAGTGAAAACCAATCAACCTACTTAAATGAAATAATTCACTGTAAACTTACATTCTTTGAGCTATGCAATGCAACATTAAAAACCCACAGTGCCATATTTCGAATTTTTAAATAAATTACAGAAGTACAAAAAATTTTGCAAAAATTCAAAATGTTTTTTAATATAAAAATAGTTTGCGAGATGTTTCCTAACGTTTTATTACGTAGTGCATGGTATGTTATTTCACGTACGTAAGTCAATTGGTTTTCACTATTTGCATGGCAGCAGAACATGCAAATTTTGACTGACGCACCGTTATGAGAAAACTACGCCAGATAAATTATTTTGTAGGAGGAAACTGGACTTACAAGTATTGTCTACAAAACTTAACACTATTTCATATAAATATAAAATTACGACTTTGTCGCACTTGAACAACCTTAAGGGGCCATGGTGGTCAAATGGTTAGACCATTCACCTCCCACCAAGGCGATCCGGGTTCAATTCCCGGCGGGGTCAGTCCCTGAATTTTTGCATGTGGGAATCATGCCGGACGATGCCGCTGGTCAGTGGGTTTTCTCGGGGATCTCCCGTTTCCCCCGCCCTTTCATTCCGGCGCTGCTTCTTACTCGCATCATGTCACCCTCACCAGTGCTAAAGACCTCAATGTTGAGTGCTGACCAAAATCTCTCTCACTCACTTACTCACTCATATACTAAACTTTCATGAGCTTGAATTTAATGCAACCAACTCAGGCACTCTGCCTCATAACACCTTGTGTTGTAACTACTACTAGTTTGTATTCCAGATTTTTATGAAGTAAATTCTGCTTAATGTAACATATATAATTATCAACACATGTTTTTGTTGTAGCATTCCCACCCACTCAGAATCACAGTAAACAGTTCATGTCTAGTGATAGTGGTTAATGTGCTTGTTCCAATTTTAAGATAATGTAAATTGCTCCAACAGATATTATGTTCTATTTCACATGTGTACATGTGTTGTTAATTTTCTTTTATTTTCTAATTGTTCTGTTAAATTTCTATATACCGTACTTACTTTACTGTCTACTACTGATCTACTACTCTGACTTGTCATTCTAGCTCATTGCTGCCAACCTTATTCACTTAAATTCTTTAACAGTATTAATATTTATCTACAATTGCAAGTTACATTCACAACAAAAAAGTGCCATAAGAACAGTTTCTACTATATTCAAGAAAACAGAAAGAGTAAGATTAGTTTTAGCAGTTTGTGTCAGACCTGAAAAAAATTGTGTACGGCTGTGAATTTGAGGTGCACGCAGATGAAATAGTGAGAGATTGTATTTTTATGGGTGTCCGGGATTCTGATTTACAACAGGAAATGCTACGAACGAGAGACTTGGCACTAGACAAGGCGTGCTAGCTTGGCAGACTGGCAGAAACAAGCTCCGCACAAATGCAGTGCCTTCAAGGTGAGTTCAAGATAACAGCAGTGTTAGACCAAACTGTTCCAGTGACAGTAAATGCGGTGTACTTATCTAAGAAAAATTACTAATCAGAATACGCAATATAAGAAAGATTTCTCCGCTAGGTGCAAGGAACAAATGCCCTGCACTTGGCGGACAATGTCATAATTGTGGAAAACTTAATCACTTTTCATCTATGTACAGGAGTTCCAACAGTGTAAAAAAAGAAAGAGTTCTAGAAAAGAATGTGAATACGATGATGACTATTATGTAGTTATTGGTATAAAAATTTTGCTAAGGGATGTCAAGCAAGGTAAGACAACAAAATACCACAAAATGGCATGAAGTCATTGCAATTGAGGACAAGAAAATACTTTTAAGCTGGACACAGGATCAGAGGTCAACAATATCCCAGAAAAATTATTTAGGAAAATAGACAGCCAGCTAAAAGTAAGGAGCACCAATGAAATCCTGGAGAGTTATGGTGGATTTAAAGTGAGACCTATTGGAATTGCCAACCTGAGATGTGAAGCGAAGGATATAGTGAAATACATGGACAGAATTGCAGACGCTGACAGCACTCCAATACTCTATCTCCAAGCCTGTGTTCAGCAAAATTTGATGTAAAATAACTGTGAATGAAAATGTTCAGCCCCAAGCCAGGCCTCCAAAGAGGCAGCAACAAACTATGTCTACTAAACTGAAGACCACACTTGATGCATTAGTGGAAAATAAAATAATTCAAAAAGGAGATGAGCAATTCCTGGGTCCACAATATCGTTGTGGAAAAACCACTCTGAGAATTACCCTAGACCCATCAGATCTGAACCATGTAGGCCTCATGAAAAGAAAGTTCTATGAAATACCGGCCATTTAGCTGTAATCTATGCCACCAGCAAATTCCACTACTATATCTATAGTCCCACTGTTCAGGTTTTGACTGATCACAAACCACTAGTGGCTGCAATGAGCAAACAAGTGTTGAAAGTTGTCGATATGACTTCAGCGTATGAAGCTCAAGATGCTGAAGTACAATTTGGAAATTGAATATCTACCAGACAAAATAGCCTAATGCACATCACAGACTTGCTATCTCTGGAGTACAGCGACAAGCTTGCTATCTCGGGAGTACAGCGACAAGCAGGTGGAAGATGACGAAGAACTATGTGGAATTGTACGTAGTTTTCCCAGATATCTCCCGACTAGTGATGTACGGAAGGAAGAATTTCATAGAGAAATAGCATCTGATCCTGTACTTAGTGATGTGATGAAACATGTGAAAGAGAGATGGCCCTATAAGAAATCCAGAATATTAAATCATTGCCTACGGTGTTGGTAAGTACAAAATGTTTTCTTTGTAGAGGATAAATTGTTGTTCTTAAGCGACAAAATTATTGTTCCAAAAAATCTTAGACCTAGTATTCTAACACTTGTTCATGGAGGTCATTTTCGGGATGGGATGACCAAATCAAGGGCAAGGGGGTTGTTCTTTTGGCCGGGTATGAGTGTCGCAGCATGTGGCAGACTGTAGAGTGTGAAACATACAGGGATACAAACAGAAAAGAACCACTGATTCCACATTCTGTGCCTAGTCTACCATTTGAGAAGGTAGGGGTGCAGGAAAAAGTTTCTTGAATCCATATGATTACCTGTGTAAGTGGCTAGAAATTGTACAGAAGTTACATAGCAGACAAGCAGTTTGTGTACTAGATGATCTGGAAAACACATTTTGTACCCATGGCATTCCAAAGATAGTAACTGCCCTCAGGCCAATGGTATGACAGCTAAAAACATACTGCAGAAAAGTGGGGAGGGAGGGGGGGACAGAATACTGGCTAACATTAAAGGAGTATCAAAACACTCCTCTGTCAGGTTTGGAAGCTGCACCAGTTCAAATATTAATAAGATAGGCCTAAATGTATTTATTAATTTTTTTTATATTTCTTCTTCCAATTATATTTTTAATTTCATATATACACGCAGGTGTTAATTTTAACAATATCTGCAGTAATCAATTATTCAACTCAAGGAACAAATTTAATTAATTATTTTAGGTTTTCTTTGCATGTGGGTATGTGTTGTGTTGCTTTGGGAACTCAAGGAAGAAGCAGACATTGTTTTAGTAGGCAGGTGTGCACGAGGATTTAGATTTATCCAGTTATGGCTGGTTTGCAGGGTGCCCAATCATGACAATCATACATTATTAAGGATAAGCCAGGTAGAAAACTTTGTTGAAACACTAAGCATCTTAGACCATCATCCAGACAGACAGAGTCAAAAATCACGTACCGGTACAGAACTGGTAGTCTAGGCGAGGAAGTGAATAAAGACGAGGAGAGTACAGCTGAAGGTAGGGAAAATCATCAAAATCATGACATGTTGGAATCTGGTCCTAATGATCACTAGGGCTTAGATCTTAGGAAACCAACAGGCTATGGTGAGGATCATACTGAAATTAATCTTATTCCAGAAACGCAGAGCAACCTTTCAGAAACTTGTCACCAGAGCAGGTCGCAAAATTTGTAAGCCCCTTAAGTATCGGTGAAGATAGTGTATATTGTAAAAATAGATATTAGAAATCTATAATGTGTCCTGTAATATTAATACTGTAAAGGAAGTTAAGTCGGCAAGGTTACCGGCAGTGAGCTAGAATAAGTCGGAGTATTAGATCAGTGGTAGACAGTAAAGTAAGTACGGTATATAAAAATGTAACAGAAGAATTAGAGAATAAAAGAAAATAAAACAGAATGTGTGTGTGTGTGCCATGCTCCTAGCTGACCCTAACAAGGAGTGCAGATATATTCCTAAGTGTGACCCTGCCTTGAGGTGTGTTGGGACGAACCATAGATACACTGAGATTTTGTGTATTACCAACCCAGCCGGGCACAACAGGTGGGTAAGCCTTGTATTAACATCCTCCAACACCTCAGAGCACCCTGTCACACGCTGGACTCATACATGTGCTAGCCAAGCATATGATATACACAAGATGAACCCTTGGAAAATGGGCGACTCCTTGGCCCATAAAAGAACACGAAGTATTCTTCTTCTCGTTATTTTGTAGCCTTACTCATCTTTTGCCAATTTTCTTGTGATAAATTTAGGTTCTGCAATTCAAATTTAGATAAGGTTAATTTGGAGGTTATAAAAAAAACTACTGTTGTACCCAAAAAACTATGTATCACTATGAAAGAAATTAAAATAGTTTGACTCATATTCTTGATTTATTTTTAGAAAGTTTCAAATAAAGTTTCACAATTCCTTCACAGCATGGCAATACACAAAATCAATTGCTTGGGGCATTCAGGAACTTGCAATTTAAAGAATAGACCGAAACACATCTTGAAGCAAGCCGAAGAGAATAAATTTAGCACCGATGAAGTCCAAACTAGGATCATAAAATTCCCACATCTTAATAAGCAAAACAAGAATACTGGGTGGTGAAAACCATACCCAGATGCCCTAATGGCTACATACAACACAGGCAGAAGAAACAATTCAGTAGAGTTCAAACCAGTCCAAAATAGGTTTGAAAGAAAAATGACTGCGGGCATAACCTGTGCATGTTATGTTGCCACTCCAATTAATTTCTCTACATTCTTGGGCTCCTGCCCTACACTAGTTTCTTCATTATTTTCCTTTCAAATGCACGGACCGGGGTTACACCCTACCAAAATCCGGACATCCCGAAGGCTGGGGAACAACTCTAACAAAACCAAGCGCATCGCTGCTAGCGTCCCTATTACCTGACTTTCATTACAGCGCTCCTATTGGCTACTCAATACATCCACCACCTTCCAGAGACTAAATGAAACCCATGCCTCTTCGCTATTGGGCATCTTGCAAACCTAGCTGTGCAAAACTTCCAGACAGAGACCTCGGCTTGTTGCTACCCAGCCAACCGGCCATAACTGGATAAAATTAAACTATCATGCCCACCTGTCTATATAAAATAAAATAAAAACAAGTATGCTTTTTCCTTGAGTCTCCAAAGCAACACAATACATACCCACATAAATAAAAACTTGAATAATTAAATGAATTTGTTCCTGGAGTTGAATAAATGCTTCAGATCTCGTTAAAATTAACATCAGCATGTATATATAAAATTAAAATACAATCAGAAATATAAATACGTGAAGAAAAAAATAAACAAATACCTTTATTTTGTATTCCCACAAAACATGTAAAACCTACAATGTTACAACCCGGCGTCAGTACCACTCGTAATAATACACTGGTCTAGGGCACTGCTTAAATTGTGGACAGTTTATTTTCATGTAAATACTAAGACAAAAGATAACGCACTCTTAATGAAATGAGAGTTTGAAGTCTAACAGCGAGGCAATCAGAGATCACACACAACTTGACAGAAACACTGAGAGGAATCTATTACAGCCTTAGTTATGGAACCATCGCAGCAGGTGCCTGGAGCGACTTCAGGAAACCATGGAGAACAGAAATCATGGTGGCCAGGTGCAGGACTGGGTCCTTCTAAATGTGAGTCCATCTGAGTATTGCACTTACCTGCTACCTGCATGCTTTTAACAATCAACATGTATTCTAAAAACAACCGTTACATTAAGTAGCCTGCTGGGATTAGGTTGGCTTGCCCAGTCTTGTGATCTGAATTTTGTGGTCACCAGATTAAGTTAAACTGCCTACAAGCATTTCTGGGTTTTTAAATTATGGCAGCTAAAAAAAAACACATTTTATACATTTTGTTAAATGTATTTTACATAGTGTGAAGAACACAGCAGATTATTTATGTGTAACTTTCTTTACAAAGTGCAAAGACGGGCAGCAAGGTGGGTGAAGGATAAATGAAGGCAAGGGTAGGCTGGTGAGGACGAGGGGAACTTTCGCCCATCTGCGATGCTGAAGGAACTATACTGTATCCATTCCACGGTTGCAGCAGAAATAAACATTGTCACAGATGAGCTCATGCTCATTGGTTGGCTGGTTAGTTAACTGTGTCGTTGCGACAGGAAATAGCTCCTACGCTAAATTTCTGTGTTTTAGTTCGGGATAGGTAATTTTATCGTTTAGTTGCGTTTTTTAATCCTCCGTAATATAATATCACTCTGTGTGCATGAAATACTATATGTGCGTGGAATGTATTAACTACGACTTACGCGACGACGCCACGTCCATAGTGATTCAATTTCCTCCACAGCGAGGCGTGATTCAGTTTCTCCACTTGTCGCCAGTCGCCAGCTCGCGAGACACACGGAGGTAGTGCGGCGGTTTGTTGCACAGCCAATGTCGTTCAAGCGCGGGAACAGGCGGAGTGACACAAGCTGCAATCTTGGAATGGATAGAGTATAGGGTGGAACTCATGAAAGGAAAGAAGACTAGAAGGCTGGTTAGGATGGAGAGTAACAGCGAGAAGATCCAGGTAATTAGGAGCAGAACACAGTTGACTAGGCAGACACTGTTTAGGTCGATGAGGAAGTCAGTTTACTTTTGGAAGAACTGGTGACAGTGAGGGGGTTTGGAAAGCTAAGATGGGGATTTATTTGGGATTGACAAGGAGGTTACAGCTTGCTACTGGGCGGTTGCCCAATTACAAGTTGTTGTTTATAATTGTTTGTGGCTTCTCTTTTATACATCTGAACACATTGTGATCAGTTTCACATTGTTGTGTTTGGGTATTTTAAAAATGTTATTGTATGTTTCTTGTAAAAATTTCCAACATGTTATTTGGGCCAAAACAACACACACTAAGATTAACAGAATGAAGAATTTTCCTTTAATAATTGACATTAAAAAGCCATCTAAGTTAAAACGCCGCCTATACGGGCCTATTGGAGATTCCTTCGAGTTGCTTGTAATAAGAAATTAAAGGCCTATTTACGACTAACCATACTTAGGAACTTACTGCCGCATATCTAGGGCCTAACTTGAGTACACCCTGTTATCACAGAAACCAATAAATAAATTAACAGAAATAAAACTTTGTAAATATTAATAGCTATTGTACAACTGATTAATAAAGTAGTGTTAATCGCAGGCGACATAACTCGCAATAATACAAACTTTCTTCACCCAGTTACACCCGACCCATTCGGTAGCGTCAATCGAAAACTTTGAAAAAAATTACGGCAAAAATGTTTTGTAAAATTCTTACCATGAAAATTAACACAGCCAAATTAAAATAACTTGTATTTGTTGTCGAAAAAATCTCTGTACGATACACGCAACTAAACAAACAATAGCAATGCGAGAAGCATTAACATCAAATCCTTTCATTTTGATAAACGCGGGTTTTTCCTCGAAAACAAACACAGCCACGGGATGGCCTTATCTTTTTCCATTCAGCCATATAACATATATATAAACAAACACCAATTATTTAAAAAGAATATTAGACGCCATTTTATTTTAAATTTTTATGTAGATTAGTGGTAAGGCTAATTTTACAACGAATTTAGGAATAAAATTTATTTTATCAGAGAGTTTAGCACAGGAATAAATTCTGCCAGTATTTACCCTTCAATCATTACGTACCTAATAAAATGGTAAATATCAATAGGCGTATTTTAGCGGTTGAATTGGTCACCAGCTGCTAGCAAGCATTTGCCGAATCTGTTTGCAATATTCAGTGAACATAAATGGCTACCACCATGGAGTTATGTAATTGTAAACTTGGTATTGCTTTATCAGGAATATAATTGGACTGTGTAAAGGAAAATACTTCTTCACGAATACGTTTATTGGAAAATAGACTGCTTTCACTAATTTTTTTTACAGGTACAACGTAATAAATTGAAGAAATAAATTTAAGCATGCATCTGCATATGATGAAAAATTAATATTGCATCATTTTATTTTTAAATAACTTCAGTTTCGTCCATATTTCACAAAAATACAGTTTGTTTTGATTTCAGATTTGTTCCAAACAAAACAGGAAATAAAAGTAAAGGTAAACATCCTGTGAACAAACCCTGTAACAGTCCTCCTGCATCGGTTGCCAGAAACGTGCAAACACCCTCAGCCTGGTTGCAGCATGTCTGCAAACACCTTTGTAATCAGGAGTGCTAAAATGCTCTGTTCACAGGTACCGCTACCAATTCAACCGCTAAAATACGCCTACAAATTACTACTCATTGTGTAGCGGCTAAACTATAGGTTTGTTTTACACGGCCTTGGCCTGGCAACTCTGTGTGCTCTTGAAGGTCTCAGGCATTTTACTCATCGCAAACAAGATGGCGCAGGGTGTTTTACTCGTCAGGTCAAGATGCTCCTAGGTCAAAAAGAGCATTCCCTTTTAGCTCCTCCTCGCGAGGAAGAGCTGCGAGGGCAAGTAGGAGCAAATCGTCTGCTAGATGTTATAGCGAGCATACTGCTGTTGACAACGCAGTTTACTTTCGCTGTCATGTTTGAAAATAAAGAAAATAAGAATTATTTCAGACAAACTTGAATAATGACAGTAAATTTGCGGCAGCTGAATAAAGTTTTTTTCTATTCCAACCAATAAAAGTTTTATGGTATGGTGTTGTTTGGATGTGGTTGTTACCTCTAAAAACAGTCCGCAAAAATTGGATAATATTTGCAGAATGTGTTTAATTCCCATAAATCATGAGCTCCTTTCACGAATTTTTCTTCTTCGAGGTTAGTAATTCAAGTTAATAAAAATCGTTAAGTTACGAATTATTATTATTATTCCTCAGACCAATTAAGTTTAGTACAGTGTATTTTTCTAGCTTCTTCTTATAATGTCGTTAGAAGGCACTTCATTTACAGTGCAGTATTTCGTGCAGCTGTAGGAACTTCATCATCTCGTGACACTTCTTAATTTCTAAATACGTCTGCTAGTTCCACCATCAAATCAACGCAATAGGCGTTTTCCTCGCTCCTCCGAGAGTTGTCAACTCTTTTTGACCTGGGTCAACTTGAACCAACACTTCCAGCTCCTGAGAGGGGCCGAGAAAAACAAACCTCATTGGTGTTACACTGGTTGTCTTGGCTTCCGGGCTGGAGCAGCGTCTTGTTGGTAGCTCGTACCGACGTTTCGCCGTACCTTGCAGCAGGCATCTATCTTCAGGATGTCTCGAGCAAGACTGAAAGCCAGGAGCTGGAGGAGGCTCTTATATAGAGGCTGATAGCACCTTGCCTGTGATTGGCTGGCCATTGGGCCAATAGGAGTTGAGGGGGCTCCTGATAGTTCCCTGAAGCTCTCTCCTGATTGGCTGGAGAGGTGGCCAGTCAATATTATGTTCTGGCATATCTATATGGTGGGTGTTTTACTGTCCAGATTTTTAAAACAAAGGTTCCCAGGTCCTACTTAGCTTGTAACTTTCATTACTACTAATACTGGCAGTATGTTTTATAATCTCTATTGTCTCTCGTATTGTTCTTGTCTTGTAGTTACTGATGTTGGCTAATTGACTCGAACTGGCTTAAATCTACTCCATGCTTGGTGTTCGATGAGTGTTCGGCTATTGCTGATCTTTGGTTCTCCTGCTTATAGTCGTGAATGTGTTCTTTGATCCTTGTGACTATTCTTCTTCCAGCCTGTCCTACACATACTAGGCCGCAGTAACAAGGTACTTTATAGACCCCTGCCAGTTGTTGTGCAGGAGTTTTGTCCTTAACAGAAGGAAGGATGGTCTCCTGCTCATTCAAAGGCTCCTGTATGGTGTTGATGTCATGTTTTCTTAGAACCCTGCTTGTGCGGTTGGAAATTCCTTGTACAAACGGAAGGACAGCGAAGTTCTTCAATTTTTCTTGTGTCTCGGCTGCTGGTGGCTTGTTATTATTTTCTGTACGTGTTTCTTGCTGTACCCATTTGCCTGTAGTGCTCTGGTCAGATGATTAATTTCGTAAAATAGGTTTGATTGTTCGCTGATCTTTCTAGCTCTGTTGACCAGGGTAGAAATGACATTCTTTTTGAGCTGGTGGGTTATGCGAACTAGCATGAAGGTATCTATCCGATTGGGTAGGTTTGCAGTAGACCCTGTGTACTAGTCTGCCATCTGAGTCTCTGGTTACGAGGACATCCAGAAAAGGCAGTTTCCTATCCTTTTCCAGTTTCATAGTGAATTTGATGCTGGAATGCAAGCTTTTCAGATGTTCGAGAAAGAGATTTAGTTTTTCTTCACCATGGCTCCAGATTACGAACGTGTAGTCCACATACCTGAACCAGTGCTTGGGTTTATACTGGCTGGAAGCAATGGCTCTTTCTTCAAAGTCTGTCATAAAGATGTTTGCGAGCAGCGGAGACAATGGTGAGCCCATGGGTGTGCCTTTGGTCTGTATATAGATCCTGTTTTTGTGCGAGAAAAATGTGAAGCTGGCACAGTGTTCCACAAACTGGATTGTTTATTCACCTTTAGGTTTTGAGTATTTGGAGAGCCTCAGGAACCGGAACTCTGGTGAACAGTGATATCACATCAAAACTGACCAGGATGTCTTAATCTGTGTGGATCTGTTGAATGATTTCGACAAAGTGAGTAGAATTCTTGATCTGTGACCTGAGAGTAGGCAGAATCGGCGACAGCAATTTGTTGAGGTAAATGGCTAAAATATGTTGGTGAGCCCTTGACACTGACAATAGGTCTTAAAGGGACGTCTGTTTTGTGGATCTTAGGAAGGCCGTAGAAAGATGGAGTTCTAGCATCTTTGATGATGAGACGTTTCTTGGTTTCATCTGGGAGTGAAGATTCAGTGATCAGTTTCTTTGTCTGTTCTTCAATTTACCTTATATGGTTAGGTTTAATGGCTTGATATGCTGGATCTGCTAGTAAACTGGAAATATTTTCTTCATAACCGTCTGTATTCATAATTATTGTTGCATTTCCTTTGTCAGCTTTGAGTATGCAGATGTCCTTGTCTTTGCACAAGTCTTTGAGTGCCTTCTGTTTTGCTCTTGTAATGTTTGAAGGAGGAACTTCAGCTTTCTGCAAGATTCTTACAGTTTCGGAGAGAATCTGTTCAGCTGTTACTGCTGGGGGATGTGAAATAGCAGCTTCAACACCTCGGACTATTTCTTCAGTCGGTATCCTCTTGGGAGCGAGAGCAAAGTTCATTCCTTTCACCAGAAGAGAAGTGCTGTCCTTATCCAGGTATTTGTTTGAGAGTCTTATGACGACTCTATTGTTGTCGAGACGACAATCGGTTGTCTTCTCTTGTAGCTATGAGAATTTCTTGATTTGTCTCTCAGTAGCTCGTTCAAAGGTAGAGTTAGCCTGCTATGTTGTCACTCGGTCTACTGTATCCCATAGTTTGGTTGGCAAGGTTTTCGTTAGTTGAAAGTGTAGATAATAAAGCTACCTGGAAATTAAGTCGAGGTCCTTGCGAGTTTGGTATATTCTCTCCCGTAGTAGAGCTGCACTGGCACGTTTGTAGATTCTGTTAGCTGCCGTGGTTTTTATGCTGTGGTGGAGTTTAGTAAAACCTGGAAGAATCTTGTGGTATCTGCATCTTTTTAGAAAGGCAAGAGAGCAGAGTGACCTGGCTTTCTTCTGTCGAAGTTGGTCAAATTTCCTTGCTGTGATGGCTATCTCCTTCCCGTAGAGATTCTTGATAGAAGATTGCAGGCTTTCGCGGCCATTGTCAGGCTGGTTGTCTTGGCTTCCGGGCAGGAGCCGGGTCTTGTTGGTAGCTCACACCCACGTTTCGCCATGCCTTGCAGCAGGCATCTTCAGGGGAATCTATTCGAACTGAATTCTCGTATTACCAGGTTCCGATTTCTCACTCTCATTCCGAGTACTCACACTAGCCACTCATTTCTCTTTATGAGTGAGATCTTGCTTTACTAGGTTCCAAGTTATCAATCATATTCCGAATAGTTATATGAGTCACTCGCTTCTCTTTCCTAATATGATGAGCTCTCTCTACTAGGTTCCAAGTTGTTACTCTCAACATCACGCTTCCTAATCGAATTGCTTAATGGTACGAATGCTCATTGTTAAACAGTTTCATTTGTCCAATATTTTGAAAAATTATTTTTATTAATGGAGCTTACAAAAAAATAATCTTACATAAAAGTAATGTCCGGGAAAGAGAATCAAACTAAATATCAAGCTGTGACAAATTCAGACATTTTAAAATATAAAAATTAATAAAGAGGGCTTGTGACCGAAAATGTATGTTGTTTTAACAATTTTTATATTTGTATGAGATATTGTATGTTTTTTAGACTACATTGTGACAATTTTTTTCCACGGTTAAAAGGTTTGAACTTTCATAGTTTATTTTAGTTGCATGTCATAAGTCCAATCTTGCATACATAAAATGATGTTATTTTTTTTTTAAGGATATTGACTTAATGAACTGGAATAATTCACACTTATTAACTATGTAAGGCAAAAATATAAAAAAAAAATAAATATATTAAAATAGCTTAGATTAAAATTTAAATTATTTGAAAATTGTAAAAAAAATATGAATATTAATAATTTATTACAAGAGAATGGAAAACAAGCACAAAAGATAAAGGAAGAATATACATAAAGATTACTACTGACGAGTCTGATGATTCACTCCGTAAATTGAACCAAAATTCGTCGCAGTCAAGAATCTATCAGTGATACTGTAATGTTGGATTACACAAACAAAAAGTGCCAACTTGGTTTTGTTTATTACTCTTATAAATATACGACAGTATCTTCTGCACCAGGTATCTGCTTACACAACTTTTTATGGGCACAGAACTATCAACCACTTTTGGAAAAAGTTTCCACTACCCCCCTTTCTTTTCAATTTCCATATTTGATAAGCCTCAACATGTTTTAAGCCGGATTCACGCGTCCACAAATTGTCCAGAACACACAGAACATACAGTATAGATGGCCGATCATGAGTATATACATCTTCAGTATACTCATGATTCAATTCGTTTTTTATACAATGTTGTGTTTACATTATTGCTGCGAAGAATTACTTATTTGCCTTTGTGAGCCTGACATTTTATGGAATATTTTGGACTTTTAGCACGAGAGAGTTTTATGATCTTGCATGTATTTGCGTGATAATTATATAAATCGTAACCTAATACAACACAATTCTGTGGTAATTATTGAAGTAGTAGTGCAAATGAGAACTGACAAGTGTTCTTAACGACTTCGTTCGAATTTATACTTGCATGTACAACCAAATAAACGTGATAGAGACTGGAATAAATATTTTCTATAAGTTTCTTTGTGTTTAAAAGCAAATAAATATCTTCTGAAAAGAAGACACTGAAAGCAAAATTTCTAGTGTGTCGGAAAACTGAAGATGCCTACATAGGAAAGTCTGCATTAGCAGTTTTATATAAGGTAAGTCAAGTACTTTTAATTTTAGTTAGGTATTTTACTGTTGCGAAATCTGATCTCAGGAACAGCTTCTCCGCCCTCGAAGGCCTTGAGGAACACGATGCCGAGATCTTTCCTCAATCAACCAAAAAACTCTGCCAGACCCAGGAAGAAGAGGAAGGTACTGATCTTAGGAAGCAGCCATGTGAGAGGCATGGGAGGGTGCATTAAAGAAAAACTGGGTGACGATGAGGGCTATTACATTCTCACTTTTTGTCAACGTAATGCTGGTCTTGGCAGTGTTGTAGAAGATGTAGGTAGTTTAACAGCAATTTTTTGTAAATCAGACCAAATAGTCATTGTGGGGGGAATGAGTAACAGTATTGATAGGGATAAGCAGTACAGAGTTTAAAGAGACATCCACAACATTGCCAGGGCTACCAGTCACACCAGTGTGTTGATCTGTGGGCACTACAATGACATGACAAGCCTGTCATGCAAAGGAAGGTGCAGGCAGTTAACACTGCTCTGCATGGCTGTGTGGAGTCTAGCAATGGAGGTAATAGTGAATGGAGTGGCAGTGGCATCCGCTGTACATCACAAGGGTATGTTATACAGGCTTATAGTTCGTGAAAGTGGCAGGTGGAAGCATCGTAAAACTGTGTAGGCGTATAATGTGATTAATAACGCATCGACATACAATAGCATGTGTCTTTATTCCGTCCTCGTATACAACAACCCAGTAACATAACCGCCAATTTCCAGCCCAAAAGTGGCGTACGCACTGCAGCCAACAACACAGATCACAACATCCCACACACAAAAACATAACACTCCTTCCCCCTTATACAACAAAGTCCTTGGACCAAAAGGGTTTAAGTCTGTCTCTTTGGGGCCTGGCCCCTGCTCTGTTGCTTGAAGCCGTGGGATTGGAACAACCCTCCAGATCGTCAGGACTGCTCCGCAGCACTGATGGTGG
>PNEQ01125681.1:0-14334 GCA_003012365.1 Medauroidea extradentata | reverse complement strand
GTGACACAGGAGTAATTGTGTGCATAACTAATTGTGTTGTGAGAGTTCTAGTTGATTACTGTTTTGTGTATTTCATAGCTTTGTGAGCTATTAAATCCAGTACTTAATTTAACTCCTTTATTTGTAATTATAGACCTCTATCCCAAAGAACTCATGGGAATTGCCCACATATAAAGTTTGTGCTCTCAAACTTGTAACAATATATTCGCAACATTAATTCAGGCACTGCAGTTTTACAAGCGAGCGAGAAACTTTTGGTCGGCGCTTAACATCGAGGTATTTAGCACTGGTGAGGGGTGACATGATGTGAGTACGGAGCACCACCGGAATGAGAAGTCGGGGAATACGGAAGAAACACGAGAAAACCCGCCGACAAACGGCATCGTCCGGCACGTTTCCCACATGCGAAAATCCGGGGACCGACCCATCCGGGAATCGAACCCTGATCGTCTTGGTGGGAGGCGACGGTCTGACCGTTCGTCCACCACGGCTCCTTTGCAGTTTTTCAGCTGTTATTTCTGAAACTGTCCACTAAAGATTTGCATTCTGTTATTAACAAATATACAAAAAAAGCAGCGGCGAATGTTATTTAAAAAGTTATATTTATATATAATTGCGGCGGTTTTTCACACTACCTAACTTGATTTGGTCCACAAGCAAGAGCTGTAAGTTGTAAATTTGTTTAGGGTGCAGAAATTATTTTCGGAAGGAAGTTACTGCTTGGCATATGTAATTATATTGGATTATTTTATTTTTCGCTTTTATGAAGTTCCGAGAAGAAAAATGCAATTTACGATTATAGCAAAAAAATTCAAATTACCTTGCGCAACAGTACAGACAGTAATTGAACTTCTAGCAAAATATTTTGGCTATTGTCTGTCAAGAAAATTAATAACATAAAACATGTTGGACTGATTGTGGCCTAAATACAAGCTAAAATTACAACTACTGTACAATGCTTCTACTACAGCGCAAGATAAATTGAATTTGCACTGCAATAGTACAATACACATTTTTCTTCTCAGAATTTCTTGAAAGGGAAAATTAAAATTACCTTATTTGGTGGCAGAAGCAGAGCCTTAATTAAAGTGTTACAGTTAGCAAAACCCAGTAAGAAAATTAAAATGTGGTTTGGCATCAAAATTATGTTGTAACAAGCCTTATAGGCAGAAAACATTTGCATGCATAATAGAGCTAGTGAATTAAACATCAAGTGTTTACAGGAAAAGGACAGTTGTCAACTCGTTTCTAATATTTTTTAGGAATAAAATATACTTTAGTTACAGTATTTAAATTCTGGCTATGTTAAATCACAGAGAAAATTTTTGGTTTATTTAATGTTAGTATTAATGGAATGCCTGCTGTTGTCTTCCCTTCATAAAAGTCCGGAGTAGGCTATTGGTTCGTTACTTTAGATGGTTTCATATGCCGTAACAGAACCAGCATATAATTGTCAAAGACTTCAGAAGTTATACCAGTAGGTTCACATATAGTATGCTCTTGACGAATTTAAATTTTCATGTATGAGACTAAAACGTTATTTATGATAAAAAAATTCATTAAAATTTTTGAAACCACTCCCTACCCTGTTAAATGACTGAAATTTTGGGGGTGCTGAGTAAGTAAAGCACCGTCATAGCCGGTGCCTGTGAATGACTGCATACAGCCAATGAGAGAAATCAAGTTATAATCCGGGCTGTGTTTAGTGGTTCAGTTAGTGTATTATGTGTGGTGTGAATTAAGGAAATAAGTTATATATTCTGCAAATATTCCGCAATACACTGGACATATGTTTCCTCCCAGAGCATTGTTGTGCAAGTAGCCTATTGCACGAACTGTTGCTCAGCGCAGTTCATTCGCCGATGGTGCAAGCCATACTGTGTCCAACCGATTGCTCTTGTGGAGTTCGTGAAATGAATTTCTTAATCAATGTCGGGTGCGTCGTACTGATTTCATCAGACACATATGGATTCTGCTTACCGATTGAGCTTGCTACACAGATTATGGCACAGTGCATACACCCAAGAGACTTGAGATGACCACCATCCGCAATAACTAGGGCAATGAACGTTTCGCGAAAAGATTTCTGCGCTATTTTGTTGCAGTGTCGTACGTGCTCATCTGCTGTTATGGTTCATGGTTATTGGCAGCCTGTCTTTGAGAAGTGACGTCTCTCATTCGACTGTGCCAATCACAATAAGGTTACTACAACACCGCACGTCGTGATTTGTGGGTGGAATCCCAAGACACGTAACATTTAAAACATTCAGTCACTGACTATCAATAAGGCCCGGTAGTTTTCGGGAAAAGGTTTTGCCCCACTTTGTTTCAGTGTCTTACGTGCACACCTGCAGCTCAACTTCATGGCTATTGACAGTGTTTTTTTGTGCAGAGTCGTTATTCATTAGACTGTGCCAATCAGTATACGGATAACTGCCACACATCACGTCTGTGATTTGCCATTTTAACCTCCACACGCTGGGTGTTACGGCATCCAATCACTGACCACAAAGCAGAGCTGCAGGTGCGCACGTAAGGCACTGAAACACAGTGATGCAAAAATCTTTTCGCGAAAACTACCGGGCTCTAACTATCAAGAAGAACTCACTAAAACGAAATGGGGCAGATTCCTTTTTGCGAAAATTTGGTGGGCCTAACAATAACCATTTATTGTCAACATACATAAATGAGGTTCTTTGCGGATCGCAGCACGCATCGTCTATTAGACACGAACTAGCCGCGTCAGAACGTGCCTGGCAATCAATGAACTGACTCTGTTGACTGCGTTAAACAGCTGCAGGAATTTACAAGTACTTGTCGCCTTGCGCGTCTACCTAGTATTGTATAGTAGACTGATATTGCGCGCCATATTAATAAAAATGTTAACAAATTTTTGAAAACAGAAATTTCGTTTTATATATCTTTGATGGCATGCCAAAAACTCTTTATTTTGCATAAACTTTACCACACCTCTATTTTCTTTCCTATTGCCTTCCAAAACAGCTCTAAATTATGCCCTTTATCATCGTCATATGGTGGGTGAACGAATTTAGTGCGTTCGAGGCCAGCTGATAACTTGCTTGTATAAAGCGTTCAATAGTAATACAAATTTTTGACGTAATTTGCGTTGCACTCTTTTGTACTTTTTTAAAGCTTCTACGCCAAGATTTTGATAAGCGAAAAGAACTACAAAAAAACTCATACATTTTTGCAATTTTCGGCCGCGAGAGAATAAGCTTTAAACATTAGGAAGAACTGAAACTGGTTTACACAGGTGAGACATTTTAAAGTCACTCTTAAACTCACACATGTTGAAATTTTCACGTGCAAACTTTGTCGTAATTAGCATTTTTTGTTTGCATGGATTGGCTGATGGTGTTCCCCTAAGCCGCATATTTTTTTTCTGACCTATGTTATGCTAATAATTTTAAGACATTATAACCCAGCACTTTTAATGTCAGTGAGGTAAACATACTATCAGCGATATAATATTTGAATTTACTAAAAATAAATACGGAAAACTGGAAAAAATTATTCTTGAAATTATTTATTGAAAATTGAAAATAAACATTGCTGTGTGATATTTTCTTTGGCCGCATTTTCTTTGGGCCTTTTCATGATGAATGTACTATTGCGTGTTGTGAGAGTTGGCAGTGTTGCTGAAAAAATGCACAGATCTGTTTAAATAAAATGCTGAAGTTAGAGAAATCTCACAAAGCAAACGTATTCCTTGATTTTGACATTCCGATGAATAATCTGTGTCTATTAGAAACAAAAACACTTATTTAATTACAAAATTATATCCAGTGTAAAGGCAGGCTAAGCCTTCAATATGTGAATTAAGTAATTTAATGAGATCAACTGGTTACGTTTTTTAATTTCCTTAAATCATCATTTTTATTTAAATTCAAAAAATGTTTATTCTTTATTTCTATGAACGTGACCTTGTAGCCTGAAATGTCTTTAGCCACTGTGAATTTTTTCAGTTTGGTATGTCATTTGGTTTTAGCGTAGTCCTTAAAACGGAAACATGCAAATTTAGACTTTAAAAAGCCGTTACGCGAAAACTATGCGAGATAAAAATCTTTTCTAAGAGGAAAATTTAGTCTCATTTTGTGTCTAAAACAAGAAAAAAAATAACTGGTACAAATAGAAAGATACAAACACAGCGATGAAAATTGCGATGGACCACACCCTTAACAATGAGATTCCGACCTCGTCTGACGTTTCTTTTCGTACGTACGTAGGCACAATGAGCCAAAGTGGAACAGTTTCGTAGAAAAAACCTGTTTACGAACTCACCGCAACGCATTTGAAGCGTGAGGTAGGCGGCCTCCTTAAGGGGAACACCATGAGGCGCGACTAAGCGAGGATGAAGCAGTGGTGGTTCGCCAATGGCTTATGCAGGATGATGAGAAAAAAAGGCATGAGGGAAGGGGGCACACATAACACCAAGTCCTGAACACTGCGAGGTAACCGTAAATTTCCGTCCCCTGCAGGGACTCGAACCCGTGATCCTTGACCAACCGGCCACGATCTGTGACCACTTTTTTTATGTTAGGCTCCTTGGCGAGGTGTCAACATCACCAACAAGTCAAACACCCCCCTCCCCCTTTTGCAACTTTATTATTAGCCAATTCCCCAGTTGTGACACTTCTCTGACTCTAACAATTGAAATTACTCGAACGGACAAACACAAATTATATACCCAGCCAGACCTGGGAATCGAACCCAGAACCCCTCGTATTTCGTGGTTTAACGTAGCTGAATTTGTAGCATATCATATCGTTATACACTGTGAATTTTTTCAGAATGGTAAGTGATTTGGTTTTCTAAGAGGAAAGTTTAGTCACATTTTGTGTCTAAAACAATAAAAAAATAACTAGTACAAATATAAAAATAAAACACGGTGACAAAAATTGCGGTACATCGCGCCCGTAAGACACCGTGCTCATTAAAAACACTGTTTCTAAACCCTCCGAAAAAGTTATAAAAATATTTTCAGACTGCCGTACTTCAAAATGTACTAACCAGATGTACGTGAAACTCAGATTGCGACCTGCACTGAAGTTAGTTGTAGATTTTCCCGTTCGGCGGGAAGCCTGCACGCTAGTTCAGTGCTTGGCTCGTTGAGTCGACGTGGCATTTGATGCGCGCTGAAAGGTCGCCCTTATGGCTGCGACATTTCTGAGTCTCTTAGCCGCAGGTAGGCGGCGCCCTTAAGCGTTAATGGATGCTAGCTTTTTTCATTACGTTTGAGGCACGGAAACGGGAAAGACGTTAAGACGAATATAACACGTCCGTCAAGCACCTCATCGCCTCTAGGCGCGAAGGACTAAACTACCGTGCAATGTTTTTCAACGGGACTCTAAGCGATGACCCTATAATTTTATTTGTGGAAAGTTTGTGGTAAAGTTCAATGCAGGTTTCGATGATTTTGTTTTACGATTACGGTTGATATTTTCTCAGCTACAGCAACGAGAAAAAGTCATTTTTAGTACTTTTGAGGATCTTTGTAATCGTGTTGTTAATTAGCGGATGTCATTTTCAAAACCATAGAGACACAGTGTGATGCGTATGTTCTTTTAGTAGATAAACACATTGGAAACATTTTAAATAGTTATACAGGGGAAATTTTTTTTCGTACCCTACTTCAGCACGAATCACGCGCCAGGTAAACTTTAACCTAACTGCAGAATAGAACAAACATTAAGGGAATTTTAGACATCGTAAATATTTGTTTGTCGTTGATGCTATTCGAGATCTAATTGCAGGTAGAAAAATCTTCCTACTTTCTTAACTGCAGTTAGACCTGTAACAATAATAACGGCAAGCAAAGATGTATGATGTCTAAAATACCCTTAATATGTATGCTATTCTGTAGTTAGGTTAAAGTTGCATACATTTAGTCAGAAGAATAGTTATGACATAAAATACAAAAATTGAAGACCTCGGGGGTAAATAATTATAACCCATATTGTGAAACAGCCGATGTAAACAGTTTACATCTGTAAATATAAATGAAATACTTAATTACAAAATACGTTGGTAGTTTATTTTAAACCACATAATTTAATAAAAGTTATTAAACGCTTTGGTCCATATTTGAGATAATTTACTACACCTGAGCTGAAAACTACTGAAATGATGGGTTATCATTATTTACTCCCGAAGTCTACAATTCAAGATGGTGACTATCTCTCACTCTTACGGTCCAAGTCAGCCTTCGGTCTGAAAACTCACAATCATCGCTTGTTTCAGCCACTAGTTCCGTCTCCAACGACCTCGTTACTGACCCTAGCTACTTACCTACTTCGTTTGAGAGATGTCGGTGACCGCGGTAACCAAGGAGTCACGTTTTTTCCGGCTTTTAGTCCAAGACACTCGACAGTTCGAGCCGAACATTCGGCTTGACGGGAAGCTTTCTAGCAACGTGGCGAATATCGGCTGGTTCCGCGGCAGCGTTGCCAGACGTAATGTAATGTATAAACATGTGGATTATCCTGTCTTCAGTACGCGGCCGCCGTCTACCTGGCTCTAGAGGCTCAAAACCGACGGAGTTATAAGGGCGACATTGAAGCGCCAAAAGCCACATCACCACAACGAGCCAAGCGTTAAACCAGCGTGCAGGGTTGCCGCCAATCCGTTTTTACTATGGGATTTTCAGCGACGACACAGTCTTTTTATCGTATGCTATGAATAGGGACCCTTGTTTTTCTACAAAATAATTTTGCCTCATTTTGTTTCAGTGACTTACGTGCAGATCTGCATTTCTGCTCTTAACAGTTATTGGCAGCGTGTCTATGTGAACAGCCGTATCTCATTTGACTGAGCCAATTACGATAACGTTCCTGCAACATCACACGTCTGTGATTTGCCGGTAGAATACCTAGGCTCGTGACAGTTAAAATATCCAACCATTGGTCACGAAGCAGAACTGCAGAAGTGCACGTAAGACACGGAAACAAAATGAGGCAGAATTCTTTTCGCGAAAAATAGGGGTCTCTAGCTATGAAAGGTAAAGGTTCGCTCTAGAGATCTATTTCATTTAGAGGTTCCTGGAAATTAATGCTCTGACATAAATATCACTGTAAAATGTGCCAATTCAGTCATTTTCGCATTCGTTACTAGTTGGCAGTGGCGTATGTTTAGAGCCAGCTTTTTTGTGGAATAATTTTGCAACAACTTGTTTCAATGCCTTACGTGCACACCTGCAACTCTGGTTCGGTGTTATTGGCATAATATTACAGGGCAGAGGCGTGGCTCATTTGACTGCACCAACCAGAACATTTTTACCGCGACACCACACGTCCGTGATTTGCGGGTAAGACCCCGAGACTCCGAAACTTAAAAAACTTCCAATCACAGACCATGAAGTAGAGAAACACACGCGCACATAAGGAATTGAAACAAATTGTTGCAGAATTCTTTTCATCAAATATCACTGGCTCTACGTAAGGTGGTCGTGTTCCAAGGCATGCAATATGAGCTCCGACTACACGGTTTGAGCACGTGGACTCAGTGTGCCTACCAATAAACATGTGTTGTATAGACCGAGAAATGTAATTGGAGTATATGTGCCTTGCCTTTTGTATATTACTGGAAGAAGATTGTGCCTGCTCCTACGGGCAATTGAGTGTTGAGTATAGTCACTGCTTAGCACCGCATGCCTTGGAACACGACCACAAAACGCCACTGCTTGTTCGAAACGAAAGTACTGTGTGACAAATACATAGGTCTGTGCAAGTGTTTTTAAAAGCTTTTCGTATAGACTAACCGCGTGACATGTGGAATGGTTTCCGAATTATAATCAGGATTGTTAATGGTCTGCATGTCTCTTCACAATCCTAGTAGACGTAGCCCTTAGATGTATCATAGAGGCGAGTTGTCGGCAAGAACAGTGGCGGCTCTTGGGTTGTTGCCAGGTGGGGCTGCAGATAGTCGGAACTGTACACTTTTGATAAACGCACCGTAGACCAACGACCATGAATTATTTGTCGGCTACTAGATCTGGTGTGACCACTCAGTAGTAAGGGACACCTGCACATCAGCGTGTCAGTGGCTGTAGAGTGAACCAGCGCACAACTCTGTACAGCTCTTGGCAACTTCAGCCCTGCCTGGCAACAACCCACGAGCCGCCACTGGTCAAGAAGACTGCAAGTTAGTTCAGCGACTTGCTTCTAGAGGCCAGTGTGAGGCGTGATGAACGTGCTGTATCGTCCTAACCGCTTCCGCCCTTCTAGGCTTCCGTCGCGCGAAACACGCCCACCCAGGCAGCCACCTTAAACTGACGAAAGTCTTGCTACTCTTTTAGTGATTATTTTTTCAACAATGACGGAAATGCCGCTCACTAATCAACAACACCAAACTACTTCCTTGTTGATGTTTGTGTGTCTTGGAAACACAAACCGTGGCAGGGCGTGACACAAAAATCAAACACTCATCCACCAATCAATTCTTATCTACGAGTATTACTAGAGTAAACTATGATTTGTATAACGTGATACTCGGTGTAGTGTTAGAAGTTTCAATTGTCTATGGATACTGCTGTATGTGTGATCGAATTATTTTTTTCACATTCATGGTTAAGAAATGCATGGGTATGAGATATGCTGCAGTTTGAAGCTGGTATATTTTTCTTTTAACCAGTGTGTATCTTTTCGCTGTTTATTAGTGCAAACTTAACAATAAGTATTGCACTCCGTGTGTAATTCGCCGTTCTTTGAAGTTGAAACGTGAAGTTCCAGATAAAATATATTGTAAAATTACTTTTCTTGAAAACTAAGTCTTTAAATGAAAGTGCTAATTTTATAGTAACCATATAGCTAATTTCTCGATTATGTTGCAAAGCCAAATAAAGCTTGCATTACCTCGTTTGTTCGTCTTAAGGTTGCCGCCTACCACGCGCTTAAAATGCGTTCTAATAAGCGGGTAAATATTTATAATTTTACGAAATTATTCTAAATATGCCCATTGTACCAATGTACGAAAAGGAAACACTTTGGACAAGGATGGAATATGATTGTTAAGTCACTGTTTGGGAGCCCTTAATTTCAACTAAAAATGACCTTTTCAGACTGCCGTACTTAACCGGATGTATGCGAAACTCTGGTAGAACTTCGTTACAGAATTTCCACCATTTAAAACTTTATGGTCACTGCTTGAAGTCCCATTATAAATGGGTTCTGCAGGAATCATTCACGCTTGCTTAGCACTTGGTTTCTTGTGGCTATGCGGTAGTCCTTTAAGGCTCAAAATTGCTCTAAATAGCCTGCTATTCCTGACTTAGTGAAGACAGTTCTCGCAAAGTATGTTTATACCAACAACCACATATAACCGTTGTACAAAAATTGCATCTTATTTACATACACATCACCAGTATAAGAATAAAGTTTTATTTGTCCATTATTTACCATTAAATAATATAAAATAATTCATACATTGTGTGTACAAAAAATCACGTGAACTGTGTAACATCATTCCAGGGTTGCTACAGGACTAAAAAACTGGGAAAACCTGGAAAAGTCAGGGAATTTGAAAGTGCTCAGGGAAAACCTGGAGAACTCACGGAAATTGCTTTCAGTGCTTGGAAATTCAAATGTTGTATGCTAACCTAAGTTCTGGTGATTTAAATATACTGTGAAGTTCTGCATTTGTAGACTAATAATGACAACAACTCAACTAAAATGTGTAGGTGATCAACGGGCTATAGTAGCTAAATGTGGCAAGCATGGACAATTACTCAAGAGTACATTTGCTAACAGCACAACATCCACAACGTTGTTAGTACTGGTCTTGAATTAAGTCCTGCCCGGTTTTTTTATTAAACGAAAAAGATTGGGAATTATTAACTTCTGTCGGGAAAAAACTGGAAAAGTCAGGGAAATTTAATCTTGATACATAAAAACTTTGCATACACAAGTAAAAATTAATATTTTATAATTAGAGACGATGGTATTTCGCGAAAAATTTTTGTTTCAACATACCCTTGAAATCGCTGTAGTTTTTTGCAACATGTGTGACTCGGTTACATACGTCTGACGCAACAAAGTTTGCAAACCAATAACAGCTGCACGTACAAGCGAAAGCCAGTAATATTTTGATAAGCTGAACGTACGTTGAAACCCTGCAAACAGTTAAGCAGGTAAAGTAAAATTATCTCCGGCACATCAATGGTGTGTGCCTGTACAGTTTTAGAAAACAGTCAACTTTATACCGATGCTACCAGACTTGTTAACGAATGAGTGAGAGATTTTGGTCAGTCCTTATCATCGAGGTCTTCAGCGCTGGTGAGGGATGATGACATGAGGTGAATATGGAGCAACGCCGGAATGAAAAGGGCGGGGAGAAACGGAAGATCCCCGAGAAAATTCACCGACCAACGGCATCGTCCGGCACTATTCCCACATGCGAAAATCCTGAGACCAACCCCGCCGAGAATCGATCCCGGATCGCCTCGGTGGGAGGCGAGAACTCTGACCCCTCGACCACCGTGCCCCAGACTTGTGTACGAACAATACTAAATATTCACTCTATTTAGAAGCTGAAGTATACCAAGATCACAACACTGTGTACGCGTTAAGAACATCTCATAATCTTTAGGAAGTTTTTGTTTTAGAGTCTAGGTTCTGCTCGTTAATTCTGAGCACTGGAAGCAATCTATGTTTAACGGAGTGCATTTATAACGTATTATCGAAAAATAATTAATTTCTCTTGATTGCAAACGTTTTAAGATAAGATTCCTGCAACGGTGTTGGCAAGTATAGTTACTTTGAATCAGTCATGATAATTTTTTCGTAACGTACCACAATTTTGCACCAGAGGTAAGGGGAAACGTATTTCCCCGGTAATTTTGGCGGGCAGGAGGGTGGTATCTAGACTCGCTTGTTTTTTGGTGAAAATAGTTTTACAAAACTTGTTTCATTCATTTGCGTAGACATTTGGAGTTCTGGTTACTAAAGACACGAAAACTTCACTTTCCTTTGCATAACAGAGCATAACCTGCGATTCATTTGGCCTCGAACTTTTATGTGTTGCCATTTACGTGTTTACGTCTTTACGCAAATTGGCCTCTCTAGCGCGTAAGCATTCTCCGCGGCAAGTCACGACAATATTGGTCAGCGGGAGACGTCGAACGAGCCTATAGTCACGTGGAGTCTAGTCAGCTGTCAGAAAATAACGTGAATTTTGCGTGTCTCTAGTTATTGGATATTTCAAACTCTCAGCGTCGTGAGGCTCTACTCACAAATCGGCACAGTCGAAAGAACGAGGCCTCTGCGATAATACACCGGAAAAATTCGCCAAGAATATAAATGTACTCAAGAAGACAACAGCTGGCCATTGACAGCTCACTTACACAGTCATACGTGGGGACCTGAAAAATTCGCGTCTTCTATTGGACACAAGCTAGAATTCAAAGAGCAATAAGTTCGTGTAACTTCATCAGTTGGCTATTGACTTATTTTGACTCCTCGCGGCGAGCGCTGAGATAATAATAAACAGAGCCACGATTTTGTCACGAAAATATTTTTGTAACGTTTTGTTTCAGTGTCTCACGTGCTAATCGGCAGCTCTGCTTCATGGTTATTGGCAGTGTGTCTTTGTTCAGACACGTCTCCCACTTGACTGCACCAATCCGAGTTAAACCATTGGAACAATTCGCGGGTTCACTGACCAGTAGGATAGCCTCCAAGAATATTTGTGTTCTCAAGAAGACAACAGCTCATTGGCTGCTTTCTGACATAGAGACGCCACATCACTGGTCCTGTGATTAGTTGCTTCTTTATTGTTGTCTCAGCACTTTCCAGGGGGTGTCAAATAAGCCAGAGACCATTGGCTACACTGTAAAAAAAATGTTTGTGCTTTTACAAAGAAAAGCCTTGGAAACCCAGTTGCCAAAGAAATTCCTTGTAAAACTACAACGGTTGTCCTTGTAATAAAATACAAAGTATATGTTTGTAAAATTATAAGGACTAGCCTTGTAGCTGTACTATCAATACAGGAAAAAATAAATTTAAATGTTCATTGTACTGCATAAATAACACTGACCTTATTTATCAAAAAACTTTTGAATAAAGGACGTATAAGAGAAATTATAAAAAAAAATTCTCGGGAGGTGCTAAGTTATAAAACAACAATCTCCGTGCTCAAAACCTACGCATTTTACCACATTTTTTTTTTATTTTAATGTTTGGTGCAGTGGCGAGGCGGTAGCTTCCGCATCATCACTGCACCGAACACTCCCCCCTTATGACTTATTTTTAGCAACCCCGAGTAAATGTCGTGAGATAATTGTAAAGAGACAGTTTGAACAAACACAAATTTTACACCCAGCCAGAACTGGGAATGGAACCCAGAACCCCTCGTATCTAAGTCGGTTGCTCAACCAACTGAGCTACGGGGGGACGGCCCCACTGGACCATTGTGACTTCTGTGTCGCTTTGTCATTATTTATTTGTATACATTGAAAGAACAGTTCAGCCATAGTTCGTTCTTTTAAAGCGCACAATTAATATAAACATTCACTTTATTCCAGAAATATACTTTTCAGAGGTTGTGATCTTTGCACAAGTAATTTCCGGCGAACTTAAGATTTTTGTGGACTACACAATTTTTCTAAGTTTTTTTTTTTTTTTTGCAAACATAATCCTTTTAACATTATAAACAATTAATTTTACACGAAAATTTTTTCAACATTTACAAAAGTTTGTACAACTACGATGAAATGCCGTGTCATATTTTACAAAATAATTTACAGTGTAGGAACTGTCTGTATAGGTATAAAGAATTCCTTTGTAGTATTACAAAGTTTACCTTTGTAACTTCATAAAGTAATGATTTACAAAGAAAATATTTGTACTTTTACAAGGATTTGTAAAAGTACAAAATAAATCCTTGTAAATTTTGCAAAAAAAATTTAGAGTGAATGGCGAATGTGACACAAACTTAAATATATTTTAAATATACCTTGAGCCTAAACGAAAACGCGAATTTTTCAGGTCCCTGCACGTAAGACATTGATACCAATTGATTTGAAATATTTTCGCCATAAAATCGTGGCTCTAACAATAAAGAAGCAAGTTCGTTGCAGGCCAAATAATGTCGTATTACTGTGTCAGCGAGCAGCCAATGAGAAGCTGCTGTCTTCAGTAGGCAGATGTTCTTGGAGGCTAGCCTACGGGAAAGTGAACCCGCGAATTTTTCAAGACTTGTACCAATAACCATGAAGTAGAGCTGCAGATGGCCACGTAAGACATTGGAACAATTTGGTACAAAATTATTTTCACTAAGGGAACAAGGAATATCCTTTTATACTTGTGGGGTTAAATAATTAATTTTTTACTCTGAATTCACGTTATCGTACACTCTAAATCTGAATTATTGAATATTCACTGATTCACGCTGATGGATGCAGCAGTTTCAACTATTTGAATTAGTGAAAATAGTCACTGTTTAAGTTAGTGAATACTCACTGATTTCCTTTGAGTGCCAACATGTCACAAGAAAATCAGTGAATATTCATAGTTTTTTCCAGTTGTTTTCAACGAACAGTTTTCACTTATTGAATCAGTGAAAAATTACTGGAAAATCTGGGGTCATTCACTAATTAACTTGTAGAATGTTGGTACTCTTTATAAGGAATCAGCGAATAGTTACCGATTTCACAGTGATTTCTCACCGATTCAATTTGTTCAAATTGCTCCATCCATCGGCGAGAATCAGTGAATATTTACTCATTCAGATTTAGATTGTAGTCACATTTACAGGAAGGAGGTACGCTTTTTATTTCCTTCCGAAATCGACGCTGGTCAGGTGATATTTGTCAGTGTTGCTAGTGTTAGAGGAGTAAAAATCCCATACTTCATAAGCAAAAGTCCCATTTCAGCACAAAAATAATCCCTCAGCCGATGAAAAAAATGTAACATTGTCTCGCAATAGCATCATTTTTAAATTGACCGTTAATTTGTACAATCTATTGCATGGGTTATTTATTTGTAAGTTTTCAGCATTTTGTGCTTCTAGTCTTTGGTAAAACTCGCAGATGGCAAGTAAGACAACCAAAGAGTTTTAAAAAACAAATATTTAAATAATTTACAAAAGTAGATTCACATACAAACACACTTAAACATACCGCGAGTAGATAGATTTAGTTCCTTCTGGGACATGGAGCCGGAGTGAGGCACCTGCCCAAGTGAGGCACCACCCGCCATGTTGTGTCGTCACGGCCCCCGGCCGCCATGTTGGATGACCGTGACCTTGACCTTGACCTTTAACCTTGACCCTGACCTTGACCTTGAGTGTCATATTACCAAAATTTTCCAAAAATTCAAAAAT
>PNEQ01125676.1:0-14332 GCA_003012365.1 Medauroidea extradentata | reverse complement strand
TGCACTTTCTTGCACTAAGTTGCACTTTCTTGCACTAAGTTGCACTTTCTTGCACTAAGTTGCACTTTCTTGCACTAAGTTGCACTTTCTTGCACTAAGTTGCACTTTCTTGCACTAAGTTGCACTTTCTTGCACTAAGTTGCACTTTCTTGCACTAAGTTGCACTTTCTCGCACTAGGTTGCACTTTCTCGCACTAAGTTGCACTTTCTCGCACTAGGTTGCACTTTCTCGCACTAAGTTGCATTTTCTTGCACTAAGTTGCATTTTATTGTGCTTTGTTGCATTTTCTTGCATTAACTTGCACTTTATTGTGCTATGATGCACTTTATTGCACTGTGATGCACTTTATTGCGCTATGTTGCACTATATCATGCTATGTTGCACTTTATTGCACTATGTTGCACTTTATTGCATTAAGTTGCACTGTTTTGCATTTAGTTGCACTTGCACTGAGTTCCTTTACCATGCATTAAATTGACTAATAAAACTGAAATGTCCCTAATTAACATAAGCTAGCCTAGCCCGACCTAACCTAACCCGACTTAACCTAACTCGACTTAACCTAATACGAGCTAACCTAACCAGAGAAAACTTAACCCGAGCTAACCTAACCCGACCTAACCTAACCCGACCTAACCTAACTCGACCTAACCTTACCCGACCTAACATAACATAACTTGACCTAACCTAAACTTTAATGCACTTATTGCACTTTATTGCACTTTCTTGCACTAAGTTGCACTTTATTGCACTAAGTTGCACTTTCTTGCACTAAGTTGCACTTTCTTGCACTAAGTTGCACTTTCTTGCACTAAGTTGCACTTTATTGCACTAAGTTGCAATTTATTGCACTAAGTTGCACTTTATTGCACTAAGTTACACTTTCTCTCACTAAGTTACACTTTCTCTCACTAAGTTATATTTTCTTGCACTTAGTTGCATTTTCTTGCACTATATTGCACTTTATTGTACTAAATTGCTCTTTCTTGCACTAAATTGCACTTTCTTGAACTATTTTGCACTTTCTTGCACTATGTTGCACTAGCTTGAACTATGTTGCTTTTTATTGCATTAAGTTGCATTTTTTTGCACTAAGTTACACTTCCATAGAGTTCCTTAGCATGCATTAAATTGACTAATTAAACTTAAATATCCCTAATTAACATAAGCTAGCCTAACCTAACTCGTCCTCACCCAACTCGACATGACTTAAAAAACCTGACCCAATCCATTCTACTACATCCTAAACAAATTTGAACTTATCTAGGTTGCACTTACTTGCACTAGGTTGCTCTTTCTTGCACTAGGTTTCATGTTGTTGCACTAGGTTGCACTTTCTTGCACTAGGTTGTACTTTCTTTCACTAGGTTGTATTTTCTTGCACTAGGTTGTACTTTCTTACACTAGGTAGTACTTTCTTGCACTAGGTTGCACTTTCTTGCACTAGGTTGTACTTTCTTGCACTAGGTTGTACTTTCTTGCACTAGGTTGCACTTTCTTGCACTAGGTTGCACTTTCTTGCACTAGGTTGTACTTTATTGCACTGAGTTGCTTCAGCACGCATTAAAATGACATACAACTAAGGTATTCCTAATTAACTTAAGCTAACCTAACCCATTCTAGCCTAACTCGACCTAACCTAACTCGACCTTACCCAACCTGAACTAACCTTACCTAACCCAACCTTACCCAACCCGACCTAACCTAACCCAATCTTACTCAACCCGACCTAACCTAACCCAACCTTACTCAACCCGACTTAACCTAACCTAACCCAACCTTACTCAACCCAACCTATCCTAATCTAACCCACCCTTACTCAACCCGACCTAACCTAACCCATCCTTAATCAACCTGACCTAACCAGACCTGATTCAACTTCACCTAACCCAACCAATCCTAACACAACCTTACGTAACTTAACCCAACCTAAGCTAATCCCTCCTAACCCAATCTTAGCTAGTTTCTACCTAACCAAATCTAAGCTAATCCGACCTAAAATTTAATATATGTAACATTAACCTACATAACCTCAACCTAACCCTACATGACTTAACCCAACCTAACCCCACATAACCCTACATGACTTAACCCAACCTAACCCTACATAATCCAAAATAACTTAAACCAACCTAACCCAATGTAACCATAGGCTACATAACCCTTCCAAACCTTAACCCTACCTAACCTCAAATCTACCTAATCTCAACTCTACCTAACCACTACACTACCTAACCTCAACTCTACCTAACCTAACCCTACCTCACCTTAGTTCTTATTCTTCTTAGTTCTCGTAGAAAAGTTATAGCCACTGAGATTCGCCAGACATTAAGGCCAACTGTAGAAACACGGTTCTCTGTAGTTGGCAGGAAATTGTATTACAGGAATCTCGCTAATCTTGTGACCTTGAGTATTGATTGGATTACACAGGTCGATGACGAAAACTATATAGCACTTTTGGCTTTTCGGGCTATAAATAGAGATTGAGTTTCGAGGAACCATTTAAAGAATCAGGAGGAAATAGAAGTTAGTTCACACCTCTGCTTATATAAACTGAAACAATTCTTGTGTTGTGTGGAGAATTGATACAGGCAGCTGTAGTTTCAAGAATTAATGTAGTAGCTGACGAGACACGAGACATTTCACGAAAAAGAACAGTTTATTTCAGCTAGATATGTTAATGTAAATGAAGGGAGGGAAACCACAATGGACCCTCCTATTGTAATTTTACCAAAGTGTACATACCTCTTAAAGGGTGCAACTTAGGGGCTAGGTATATCAGACATTGTTTCTTTCTTTTGGTATGTATGACCTGCTCTTGCAATATGGCACGTATTACATTACGAGGGAAACCATAATGGACCCTCCTACTGTAATTTTCAGAAAGTGTACATACATCTTAAAGGGTGCAACTTAAGGGCTAGGTTTTTTAGACATTTTCTTTCTTTTGGTGTGTATGACCTGTTCCTGCAATAAGGCACACTTTTTTTCGAACACCCTGTATGTGTATATATATATGTGTGTGTGTATATATATATATATATATATATATATATATATATATATATATATATATATATATATATATATATATATATAATGTGGACAGGAAAAAAACTCGACTTGAGGTCTGCTAACAACAGTTACACGAGCAAAGTTTTCGCGAGTAAGTCTCGACAGTTGTTTTTCGATGAACTCATGGTTGCACTGCTAACACTAGACAAATGTACAAACTACAACAAAGTGAAACTCTTTGCATAATGTTCAAAATGTCGAAGGGGAAAAAACGAACTACTGTTCACACAAGTTTACAAAATATCAATGCCGTCGCATTTTATAAACTATTTATCAAGCGTATAAAATATTTAAGGCTTAATTTGAATTTCCTGCTGTCTTGAAATCCTGAATCGTAAGGAGGCTTTTACAAATGACCTGGTGATCGCCAATAACCTGTCGCGTCACTGAGCAGACCCGTCTTGCTCTACTCCAGCTCCGGCTGGTTATTTTTATAACCGCAAAAGGACGATAAACAAATAAAGTGGATATTGAGCAACAATATACTGATAGGAGAGAGACAACAGAATGTCTGATTTACTCCTACATTCTTCACAGACACTGGCACACAGTAATTAAAAAAATATATGTATTTAGGTGTATTACTTTGTAATGATGTCGTTGCCGATAGAGTTCGATTGTTTAGATTTTGTAATGATACAAACTTAACATTGGGAAAACCCCCGTATTGCTATGGGAGCTTAGCCAATATTCACGTTGTATCAAGTTTGTGTACGTTCATTTCGCTATGTTCTACGTTTTATTTTACAGCCACTCCAAAAGTTTTCAGAAATAGTTTATAAAACTGTTTTGGAGGATATTTGAAAACATATGAAGTCTGTTTTGAAAGTAGCATACTAAAATTCTGTATGACGTGAATAAATATACTCTCAAGGTTAAAAGAGAATCTCTATACTCATATACTGTATGGGATACTAGAATCTACCATTTTGGTAACCTGGATAATCAACATAGTAAATCTCAAAATGACTATAAATTAAATCGTTTAAATGTTCGAGCAGCCAGCAAAATACGACGTTAGCGTATTTAGCAAGTCCAGTGGCGCCCGAGACGTCGGGGCAGCAGGCCCCCACCGCCACCAACTAGTTTGTGGGGACAAAGGATGTGTTTTGAACCTTCCCCCAACATTTTTGGTATGTGTTATTATTATTTATACAAGATAATGCCACTTACTAAGTATCTGCCTTATACTCAATATTTCTGTTTGGAAACATCTAAATTGCATCATTTTGTGCCTTGAGATTCAAACTTTTCCGGGGGACGACCCCCAGAAACCCCGTGTATGTATATTTTTATTCGTAACATACATGAGTCTTTGCCCCTTCTCCCCACTCAAAGACTGAGCCTGAGCTAGTGGGAAAATAAAACAATATCCCGTTATTAGACAAGTAGGACACATTAATAAATGGTGTGTAAATTATTATAGTAAAAATGCAAATGGCAGGTGATTAACAAATATCTTGTCGTTATCTTTGAAAGTACTGTGCAATGGGAGTGCATGACTGGATTTATTTACTTGGACATACTCCACTGCGAAATAAATGACTGTCACAAGAAAATGCAAAATAAAAATAAGACAAGAAAACATAAATAAGCAGAGTATGCTTTAGTCATCAGGATACAAACACAACATGAAATTCCAAAACTTTTTATTATTTTTGTTCTTTCTTTTATTTTCTGCGTGTTCCTTCTTTTATCTGAAAAGAGGCATATAGTGGCATTGTAAACCAAAGCGGCTATAAGAAACGGGTGCTAATTTTCTAGCATGTCTATGTCGTAGAGTTATTTCGCGGATTACAGACATACATGACAGAGTACCAATTAACAACAGCTAGGGACAGGTGATTTTCGCGAATAGATTTTTCCATCAGTTTGTCTCAAAACCTTACGTTTGCATCTGTAGCTCTGCTTGGTAGTTATTGGCAGCTTGTCTTTGTTCAGAGGCGTCTCTTATTTGACTGTGCCAATCAGAGAAATGTTACTATGACACCACACATCTGTTATTTAACCGGTAGAACCACAAGACACTGAGGGTTAAAAACATCCGATCATTCACTACAAAGCAGAGCTGCAGGTGTGCACATAAGACATGTAAACAAGATGTTGCAAAATTCTTTTCGCGAAAATCATCAGTCCCTAATCAATAGACCCTCAAGATTCTAAAATGCCATAAAGTTTGCAACGCTCTTCCATTGGGGCATTCCTTCGATTGCGACACTGTTATTTAAGTGCATTTCAATAAACATAAAAAATGTTACTTTTGTCTGGCTTAACATAAAGATCTATATTACGATTACTTGTTCAACATTGTTGTATAAAAATCATCTGTTTTGAAACTACACTATTAAAAACTTTGGAATGAAACTAAACAAAAAAGTAACATAAGGAAATACTAAAATGCATTTCATATTTTACTGAAGATAACGAAGACTATTTGGCAGGCCAGATAGACAACGAATCAGTTCGACACAATTATTTTTTCTTGATACCAAACTTATTCTAAGATATGATGGTGATATTCGGTGACAAATTATCTATTGTTGTCGCACACAGCAAAAGCAACATTATCTAAGTTGATTTCGGATGATAATATTTCGAGGCACCATGACAAGTAATAAATTGAGTCTGATCAGCATGGCATGATCGTTTACATGCAGACGCACGTCTTATAACACAAAAGATCAATTTTCAGTCATTCGTGTAAAATAATTGAATACTTAATTGAAAACACAGCCGAGAACATCATGTAGCGTATTACCTGTACCAAAGGTAATCATTGTAACATGTTCAACAATTTTGGACGAATAACTGGGTCTGCCGTCGTAAATGAAATGTGTGTTGTAGTCTGCTGCGTTTGCGCGATAACAATGTCATGTTATCAAGAAATGTTCATGCGTACACATAAAACTCAAATCGTTATACTATATATTCTGATTACGGTTCGTCTAGATATCTCATTTAATAAAGAAATTTTCAGAAGGTCACCACTGTGTAAATATGAAAGGGACATGAACAAAAATACAGCAATTTTACTGTAACATGTACGCTGCCGAGTCTGCTGAAATTCTGAAAATTGTTCTTCAGATATCTGAATATGACAAAAAATTTCAAATAGCAGCCATTTTTATGTAATGAACACGACATGAATAAAACCACACAAAATTCAAGTCACCTTAGGTAAGTGGTACTAAATATGTACCAAGTTTGATGAAATTCGAAAAATATTTTTTTACATGTGTCAACTTACTCGAAAATTATAAAAATGTCTACCATTTTGAAAAAAAATAAATGTGGCACGAACAAATAAATAAAAGTCAAATCACCTTACCAGGTAGTATATGTGTACCAAGATTGATTACATTTGGTATACGAGCTCAAATGTTTTTAGAGGAGACACACATATTCATAGACACATGCATGCAGTTGTTCTCATTTACCTACTTTTCCTTCGGAAAGTAGGCAAAAAAAAGTGAAAATTATGTTTATTGCAAAAGCTCAGCCAATTTATCTGGCATTACATTTGTACAGATTTATTAAAATTTTTCTTTTATGCACACTAGAGTTTTACAAGATAATTGATACTATATTTTTTACTCTACTTATTTTCATGTGAGACTGTATTTTTTACGACTGTTTTGCTAATGGTAAAATGCAGTGCGAAGTGTATTTTAACTCAAAGTAAAATATAGAATGTTGATAAGAATGTCCGATGCAGCATGTTTACCCAAGGTATATTTACTTGATTATTTGTAAACTTTTACCATTCATTTCATCGACCTGCATATCTTGCTAGAATAAACGAATTGTAATTGTGATAAATTACCGCAAACTCATTTTGGTTCCAAAATACATCTGTTTTCAGTGACAGTATAATTACTTCAAAATTGTCGCGGATTTAAACATTGAAGTTGTTCTGCGTATATTCATGTGCGTTCGTGTGCGCGAGTTACACCAAGGAGCATAAGGACACACACCCTATTCTGTTGACAACCAACCCTGCTCAACTCCTGGCTCCCAGCAACGTCACAGACACAAGTACCGTTACTCCCAGTCCTCAAATCGGCTCCCCCACTCCCCTCACTAGTGATCAACCATAGTCCTACATGAAGAGATTTTTCTTTCTCGCTCGTGTTCTCTCTCTCCCCTCCCACCCTCTGTGCTTCTGCCTCTCCCAGTCCCAACCCTTCTTTCAGTCTCTTTCCCAATACCGATGCGAAACGCCTATATCCTGCTCCTGTGCCACGCTTGTGCTGCCATCTTCCTAGAATATGGTAACGATGGGCTCAAACAAAATACGCTACGTGGTGGCGGACTCGAGTACTACAAAACCAGACAGCTCTGTGCGCGGAGAGAGAAACTGAACATTTACAAGGTGATACGCCTAAACCGAATAAATCAATGAACTGTCTAACCTCCACAAGGAACTTGCAATGTTCGGCATTTATCAACAAATATATTGCTATGCTTCTACATACTGATTTAATTTAATGAGTAAAAAATTTTATTCCGCTTCCCTTGAAGCTGTCAATAGAAGAGCATCGCGAGTGTTTTTAGAGACTACTTATCAAACTAGTTTACTTTGAACAAGGAGAACACGCGAATCGGAACAAAAATCAGAGCATGAAGGTGGAAGATCACAAGCCACAATGGAATATCTGTTTTTTTTTTTTTTTGGAATCATTAGAAACACTTATTTCAAATACACAATTACAGTGGTTTAGTAAACTGCATTACCTAGCAGAAAACACAATCCACAACATCTGACCAACAATCAATACGATCTTAGTCAAGTATTAACTTTTAACCATAAATTTCAACCTCATCAGAGTCAAGTTTAGCGTTCATCAAAATTGGTGGCTGAATAGGTGAATATTTTTTTAAGAGTATAGCACTATAGTGAGATATTTTAAATAATTTCAATAAAGACAATGTTGTTCATAAATGGAAAACTACAGAGTAGTAAGACACCTACGTAAGAGTGAAGTAGTTATGTGGCCTTCCTAATGCATTTTATAATGCTTACGTGTAAAAACTGCAACTGATTGCACATTTTTCAGAGTTTATTATTTTTATTACAAAAACTGCTGTAACGTGTTTCTTGGTACAATTAAGAGCCAGTAACCCCTGCATATTGATTTATTGGTTTCCGTTGCCTATTTTTGTCTCACGACCGAATATTCCAGACGTAGCCCTACCACACTGGAAACATAGCTATTGATCTTAAATTTGAGCAGATGTAATACGACTCAAGTGGGAATTCATAATTATGACCTTTTTTTAGGTAATTTAACAAAAAATATCAAGTTTGTTAAATATTTTAAAAAAATACTTAACTATGAGCTTACAGTTCAGATCTTATATATCAACTGAAATATAATAAGAATGTTCGGTCATGAAACAAAAATAATCAAAGAAAAACAAATCAATCAATATGTACGGGTTTCTGGCTCTTAATTACGCCTGACATGTACTGCAGTACAGCTACAAGTTATTCATAACATTACTAACAATAGCCACAAGCTACACTGACGGAGAAACGCAGATGGGTTTTGGGTCCGCGCTCTCGGGCAAGGCCGCCTGACGCACCGCCTGCCACTGTTCCCGTAGACGAAAATAAAAGCCTGCCACAAAGCGCCCTTGCGACGAGACAGACTGAAGGCTGGAAGGTCTGAAATAGCCGCGAGGACTAGCCATTGCCTCGTGTCCTTGACCGAGGGCTGACCCGTCCGGACTACTTACGGGCGCCGGCTACCACTCACTTGAAATGCGTTTCTTTGCGAAACCATTCCACATGTGCCCATTATATTGTCTATTCCCGTCTTCAGGCTGAGATCGCAATTCCCGAAACGTTGCATTTTTTCGTTGGTTTTTACTTGTGTTGTGTTGTCTATCGTCTTTTGTTTGTTGTCCAATGTTCACTCTTTTTTTTTTGTGTATTTCCGTCTTTTTTCATATTAGGAATCTGGTTCTTTATTTGACTGAATTCTATCTCTGGAATTATTTGTTGTCTAATAAAAGCAACAATAAAAATATAAAAAGGCAGAATTCCTCTGGTATTGCTTTTTTCTTTTCTTTTTTCTGTTCATTTATGTACTTTGTCATTCAACACAGGTTTGATCACGAAAACATGAACAATGGCGTACGTCCACAAACCAATCAATTCTAATTGTAAACTCCCACTGCAACAAACATTTAAAAATCTCATGATAAAATTGTTTCTCGAACATCAATACAGCGTTACTATACGTTTTTAGAAAACTGGCACGTGTGTACTGATGTTAACAGACAAGTATGTTAACAATACTCAACAGTTGCTTTATTTACAGGGTAAAGTATGGCAGGTTCCCCATACTGTGGCTGTGTTCTAAATACTCAACATTTGTACTCGCTCTAGCACTCACACTAGCTCCCAGAATTACTCAACTCATTTTTGAATGAATATACACTCACACCCGCTCTCTACTGTCAACATTGTAACCGCTGGTATCCAGTATCCAATGCCGTGTTCTAAAATATTATAATACCGTAACTGAGAATAAATAGCACGAAAATGTAGGAGTAGTAAACAAACAAACAGTACTCTCTGGAATACACGTAGAATGTGCACACAGCATGCATTTTCACACACTCACTAACCGCACTAGGGCATTCGCACTCGTGCATTCAAACTCTGCATTATGGAACACACTGACGTCACTTCCGAGTGGAAGTGTGCGAATGCAAATATTTGTGCTATTTGGAACACGGCCTACGTATGGGTGGAGAAACTTCCTAAACAGCATGGGAAGTTTTTTTACAGGGCTGTAGTAGAGATTTCGCGCCCGCCTAATACAAGCTGACTGCTGGGAACAAAAATATCTAATCTATTTAGTGACATGGAAGGCCCAGGCCAAAATTACGAACTCGTCGCCATTAGCGTTCCCGCAATCAACTCGATGCGCGGCTTGTTGTGGATCCCCGGGGAAATCAGCTCATACTCGCACTTTTAAATTTTTAGCTACAACAAGGCATGGTTTTCTGCAGTTGCATGGAACTGACAACGGTAATTTATCACATTCCTACGACAGAAAATTTTTTATTTTCTATTCTTAATTATCACTATGTTGACTAATAAAATCTCAGTTATTTCAATTCAATCTAAATCGATAAATAACAGGAGCAGCTGCGCTGTCCTTTCACCCCCTTCCCTTTTTTTCAATGAACGCAAACATAACAGAGAAAAAATTTAAACTGTAATATTGATGTACGAGAGTTAGATGTGAAAAGTAAACACGGTATAAGACACCACAAATTATTCAAATTGTAATTTTAAATTTTTTCTGCAAACTTTAAATATTAGACAGCAGGGAATTCCAACGAAAACTTCCGTTTACTAAAATAAGCTTAACTTACAGAAAATTTTAGTTACCCCCAACTGTCGCAATATCTTTATTTTAAAATCTCAACTGGCATTTTCGTTAAGGAGGTTTTAGTGTACATTATTATTCCATTATCACAATAAAAGCACAAAACTCTAAATTCGAAGCAAGGTTTACGACTGTAACCGCTGCAATAAGACAGCACTGGTGCATGAAACGTGTTCTGCAAGTTCTGTGTTCATTTGTTTTATCCAAGCGTAATTAATTTAAAAAACATTGTTTTTATCGCTTGAACTGTACTTCCTCCGTCTCGTGACAGAAAGCTCGACACCGAGATCAACCGCAAGCAACGATACAGTACTTCTAAGTTTGAACTACGGGAAGAACTATCTGTTGAAGAGGTATTAGTGTTCGGAATCAACAAGCGAAGTTCGGCCAAGACAGTCAAGTGTGTTCAAGTGGCAAAAAAGCACAGTTTTATACAGGGTCGTCATTTGGGGCCACAGAGGGGGGGGGGGGCAAAGAATTTTTTTTTATTTATTTTTTTTATTTTTTTTTTTATTTTTCAAGCATAATATGGCCCATAATATCTCATTTCAGTGTTAATGAATTCATTGGAGTAAGTCTCCTGGTTCTTGTTATTTGTATGTTCATGTAACATACACATTTTTACATTGGCACCCGCTATGGGAAGACTATGAGAACTAAAAAATTTTTACAATTGGGAAATGTAGTGTCAAGTAACGTTTGCAAACCTACGACGTACAAATATAAAATTACAAATTGTTGCCATCTGAACCGCTTTAATAATCTCGAGGGCTTCCAAGCGTGGAAATTTTCCGTACTTTGTTTCTTACACAACTAAACTAGTGCAATATTTTACTCCATTAAAAACGTAGTGTGTTTTTTTATTTTTTAAATGATTTTTTACAATTAACTTAACACTGTGACAAAGCGTCGCGAATGCCGTCGATGTATCCACGAGAGGGCTGTTTACGCACTGATAAGGTTAATTCTACTACAGCTTGGTACAGGGAAAATGTCTGCCAATTGAGCTCTGGCATCGGTAAGAGGTATGAACTGACCAAAGTTGGTAATTTAAAAGCCAACATTGGTTTGTTTTTAACTTTAAAATTAAGTTACTTCTCTTGCCGTTAGCGATAGCTGCACAACTGTGCAAACTCCTCCATACGAAAACCCATTTTCGTTCTAACCTGGAGTAGTGTTAACCTCATCACTGATTACTGAGGCGAGTTTGTACTGTTACGAATACCAAGAGCCTCGCCTGGAGGACGGGCTGACGATGACGACAGCGCAATTAGGTCAGCAATTATCACAAGACAAGGGCCTCAGCGATTCTCCCCACCTGCGCTGAAGTGTGGCAACATAATGCAATGTATTGGGGGAATCGGGGTCTGTCTCCTTGAAGCCTTCCAGCCGTCACCAACTCGCCTGGATGATCGTGGGTCGAGACCCACGACGTGCCGCCGTCCGTCGATAACCGAAGGGTCACCCATCATAGAGTATAAACTTAATTATCAAAACAGCCGCTCCTCTCATATCTAAATTATGTAGTATAAATTTGTAGAATTCTGGAAACTAAACTATGTAGAGAAAAGCCACCGTAATATATTAACATATTTCACTCAACCGTAACCCTCACACGAAGAATTATCCCCTAAGCAGTTTCAGTACAAGTGGATACCTCTGACTACAGCCAATCAACCACTTCAACTCTTGTGTAACTAGAAACAAATAATTGTTTCACAACATTGGTGGAGGCGCCTATCGCTCCTCACCTCTAACAGCCAAAGACAAGAGCACGCCGTACTGTACGGCAACGTGTAAGACTCAAATATGGTACTGGCGCGGTGCCTGATGGGCCAACGGCCAGTGATGCACCGCCCACGGAAGATAAGCGCCGCGAGCCGGGAACCGTTATTTATTTATTAAGGAGGTTCCTGGAAGCACGCCAACACTGTGCGATAGAGCGGTGTTCGGATCGCCCGCGAACCAAGCCAACGGGGTCACGGTCGAGTTCCAGACGTACGGGGCGCATGACGCCTGCACCTACATGCATATTGTACAGATATGTTCTTATATGTGCCTCATGTCAAAAATGGCATGAAAGTAACTTGCTCGTACTGTCCGCGCGCCAGCTCCGAGCCCCTGGTATTATTATTTTTGTCCTAAACGACATGAACCCTGTATCGAAGTAATAGCAAACGCGCCGGAGCTGAAGACGTTACTGCGGATAGCATGTTATATAGTATGCTTCTGACGTCTCTGTAATGTCTACATCTGTAGGGAAGAAAAATGCATACACGTGAGGAACTGCGTCAAACTTCACGGCAGAGTTCCTTATCTCGTGGACCGAGCGAGGTGGCGCAACAGTGAAACTTTGGTTCGCATTCGGGAGGACCCGAGATCAATTCCCAGACCTGGCCATTCTAGCATCGGTTTTCCATGGTTTCCTCAAATCACTCCAGGCAAATGTGTGAATGATGCCTTAAACATACTCTGTCCGACTCCTACCACTTTTCCCCCGTGTACGTCTACCAATGCCTTGTGGTGTTCGATGGCACGTTAAGCGTCCAAGGTAGAAGTCGTGCCCATAGAACAGACTGAAGTTATGCGTGAGTATACTTACCTTACCCCGCGGACTGAGCGACTTGGAGCAGTAGTAACAAATATTGTACAAGGACAATATAGGAAACTCATAAGACACGAGACGTTTTATTTGGTTCCAGCACACGCCGACAGGAGCGCTGTTCCTTCTCGAGTAACACATTGCTCTATGGGTAGTTCAAGTTATATATGTTATGTATAAATTGAAATGTAATCGTGATTTTAGAATATACATACTGTGTTTCATATTATTTTCACAAGTTAAAATATAATAAATTAATAAAACCTTTCTCATACCATTAACCTAAGAGAAATTCAGTCTGTAAATTTATAAACACCATAGAAAATAGAGACATAAAAATGTGAATTTTGCTAGTGTTTCCAGCACACGCCGTCAGTAACACGTCTCATGTTTTAACAATGCTAAAAATCTGGAGTTTCCCATATTGTCCTTTACGATATTTGGTAGTAACTTCCTACACTCGCAGTCTGAAGCCCACGGGTTCGATTTCCGGCCTGGTCATTCTGATTTCGGCATCCCGTGATTTTCCGAAATCACTCCAGGGCAAATGCTGTGATGGCTTCTCGTTCGAGTCGGTGCCCGATTCCCTCTCGCTTTTCAGACTACGATACTGGTTCCGAGTGTAACACCGCTGTTGTGCACACGTTAAACTCGTTATCTTCCATGTCGCGGTAGACTTAAAGGCTTTAAGAGTTAGTGGACGGTAATTTTCTCTTTACGTTTGAAGCACGGGAACGGGAAGGCGATAAGTAGAGACGGGAACAATTCGCGGGTCACTGACCTGTAGGCTAGCCTCCAAGAATATATACTCAAGCTGACAACAACTGTTCATTAGTTGTTCGCTGACACAGTGGTATGGGGCACGGTAAGAAACATTGTTAATATTGGCTCAGAGACTTCCAGGTGGTGTCCGAAAAGTCAAGGGCCAGTTGCGATCGTGACACGAACTTATAGTTGCTGGAATTCTAGGATGTGCGTTAAAGAAAGCGCGAATTTTTCAGGTCCCTAGCGATGAGTCGAACATAACACGTCCGTCTAACACCTCATCACTAGAGGCACGATTACTTCGCGTATTGATTTTAGGTCAGGTTAAACGTCAACAACGTATACTTGTCTGTCATCACTGTGATCGGACAACAGTTGTTTTGATACACATTTGACGACAGCAAACCAGTAATAAATAAGGAAATAACTCGTGGTGAAGTCACGTGGTACCCGCATGCACGGTTAGGAGCCAATGGACAATAG
>PNEQ01125672.1:0-12811 GCA_003012365.1 Medauroidea extradentata | reverse complement strand
CCGCGGAAAAATATTAAACCGTGTTATATGGTTATTATTGTCGTTTTTAATACAGTTGAACATTAGGGAATAACATGTTTTACAATTTATGATGTAAGAATAATACCACCAGAATCGTAATTTATTCTCTGTATATTTTTTGTGTGGAATCATTTAAAACAGTCGCTACTTCCTCTTAAAAGTTGTCGGCGACACTAAAATAAATTCAGTTTTCGTTTTAGATTGATTTCGTTAGGGTTTCTGCAGTATTTTAGGCCGAAATACATTAATTATCCACTGAACGAGTGTTAGATATCATATTTACGAAAACAACTCATTTCGCGGGGAAAAAAAAAGTCAAATGAAAAACAAGTACGTCACTGTTTTAATTGCTTCCTATTGGCTAGGAGTGTGACGTCATGAGTAAGATCGGGTGAACTCGGGTCACTTCGTATCTAGGCCAGATCCACACTAAACTTCAAGAAGTAGCAGCCAGGCTCAAACTTAAATGCACTAAGCATACAAAATCTAGTGCCACTTGAAACATCCACTTGAGCAAGTACGAGTGGAGCCTTCAACTCAAGTCACGACTGTGCATACGGCTATATGTCATCCCTTCCAACAAAATTAAATTTGACTTTTTCAATGCTATTGTTGCAGAAATCAAAAAATGTTCTTGTAGTTGTGATCTGCTGGTCAAGGGGTTTCTGAAGACTCTCTTTTCTAGCTAGACGTTTTGCAGTTCCACCAATACCATCGCACGCTGACTTGCCATGACTAGTGGCAAAGTTGGACCACTGAGCTTTCATTTGGAAATCCTCCTGATGATGACAGAGATTTATGAAGTTAAACTTATTTTTATACTGTGCTGAACAGCCATCAGTAAAGTAATGTATCTGTGTGATGTGTGGAAAATTATCTTTTATATATTTTAAAACTATTTCCTGAGTTTTGTAGACCATATTCACATCAAGTTTTAAATCAACTGAAACAATGCAATGAGATGTAATTTTCTCCCCATCAGTATTAATACAATACACAACAACAGGATGCAAAGTACAAGATTCAGAAGTCCAATGATACCCTTGTACCTCATCTTGAATTATGAACGAATAATTTTCACTAAAATCTAGCAAAATTACAGCAGTGTGTGTTGGAAGGTTTTCTTTTGAATCTTTAAGAAAGGATAACTGTGATTTTGCTATGAATGAATGAGAAATTAATTTTTCTATTTTGTCTGTCAGATCATCAATGAACTCATGTAACGAAGAAGTGGTTTTTACCAAATGAGTTCTATCAGTGGAAATCCACTGTGAAAATTCAATAGGTTCACTTCTATCAAAGTCAGTAAATTGAGATTGTAAATGGCTGACAAGATTATTCTTTTCAGGGCATTCGTTACAGTGCATGAGCATGCATTCCCTCTTTGCATCATCACATAAAAGAAACTTCATTATCTCCTTGTACGTACCTTCTATTTTGGATGCATGCAGCAGTAAAATTACGTTTTGGTGAATGGTACACACACATACACTATGGGTTCCATTAGAACCAGCGAGAACACACCACTTTGGTCTTAAAGCACAAAACTTTGAGAATCCTACTTTGACATTGGCATACGCTTTCTTAAAGCCTGCATACAGTATTAGCCACTTTCTCTGATGCTCTTTTCCAATACTTATCACATCCTTCATTCCTGGCATTATTCTAGACTGCTCATCACTCTGATAAAAATTTAGAACCTTGCTTACTGTTTCAGTTGGAAGCTTTCTTCCATGTCTAGGTTGTGGTTCAGCCAAAACACCTCTTTCTTTAAAAAGTTTCTGTGCCTTATGAACTGAATAGTTAGACACACCGAAGGTTTCTTGGATTTTTCTTTGTGGCCACGATAGAGAAGCAGGAATTGTTAGCATCTGGATTCGCTTCTTCCGTGATGCACTTTGTATTGAATTTTTCATTACCTCTACAAGTTTATCCATGTCACATGCTTTCTCTTTTATCACCATCTCTACTTCTTTCTCTGAAGATGGGATTTCCACCTGTAGCACTTTATTTATTTTATCCCGAACATTTTCCCGTAAGTGTATCATCTTCCTCTTTCCATAAGCTATCTTGCTGTGAGAATGTAAACCGTGTAATTTTAGAGGTGAACAACCAGCCTCAGTCAGAGATGTGTTTAACTTTTCTACAACTTCTACTCTCTCCAAACTGAATTTTTCTTCCAAGGTTAACGTATCATCATATTCAGATTGAATGCAACTGTCTGCAACATCCCTCCGTTGATCTGCATTTATGCTATAAATAATTTGCCTACATCTACAACACAATTTTTCACCTGGCTTCAACTTAATCCCTTTTTCTAACAAAATGTTGCACTGCTGATTGGAAACATACCTCTGAACTAACCAAACAGAATGAACAGTCTGTTAACAACAGAACAAATGTTTTCACAGTACTTTCAAGGAAAAAGAAAATATCAGTTGACTATTTAGTTTCACACCAGCATGAACATGAAGTTAAGTACGGGAGGGATGTTTTAACAAGAGTTGTTTCTGTCATCAAATATTTACTTTTTCTGGGTCTTCCTTTAGGGACAGTGATTAGAAATGGGGAATATGCACAATTTTTTTTAAGGTTTAGTGCAATTCTGTAGGCACTTTTAAGCAATAATCACATTTTCCTTTTAATTTGTATGCGTTTATTCAAGAGTAGTCGGTGAAAAAGTAACGTAATTGAAAAAGTAACGTAATTTAAAAAGCTCGCCGAAATGTGTGACTTCAGCATGGCGCCCGCTGTGACGTCATCCGGTGAAAATCCAGCATGCTTGCTGCCTACCGCCCATAGCAGTCGTGCGCACATCACGAGAAGTATGACAGAAAGTTAAAGTAATCCCGACTTGGCGCAAAACTAAAGCTATTCATTTCTTATATAGTACATAAACGTCCTAATACGTCCTTAATTACACTCAGGAAGTTATTTGTTTCGAAACAAAAACGAGAAAAATTTCGAAAAGTAGTGGATATAAATTATTCGGCGAAACGTTAAGTCATCACTACGATAATTTATGTTTTTTCTTCAATACTTGCACATAATATTATGGAGGTATGCTCTATACGTGATATTTCCACAAACTTTAATTATTATTGTAAATTAAATTTAATCCAAATGACCTAAACACCCACTAGTTACTATTTAAACTCTAGGCATTTACGGGATACACGTTACACCAAGCAGAAAAACTTCAACTCTAGTCTTTAAGAAAATGTCCCGCGTGACGTTTGTGTGTGTCCAGAGAGTAAACAGAACTGATAGTCTTTTCAAATAAAACACAAATGTGAAGAAACAAAATGGATGTATATATGTATTTTAATGATCTGAAGTCAGCAATCATTTACAACAGGGTCTTGAGCAACTTGCAAGAGTAACCCACGACAATACTGCTATAGATCATATTGTACTATTGAAAAAACTAGATTACTATGGTATCCCATTAAAGTTTCTCAAATCATGTGTAGAGTGTAGCACTCAGAATGTTGATATGTGTGGTGAAGTATCAATTTGTGCCATGGTGGAGTGTTGGCTGTCTGTTGTTAATTGAAAAAATATTTTTGAATATTTTTTTTTAACTCTCAACGTATATTGTTTTTAAGTTAACATGCACCTGTATTTGTATTGTCTAGAGTAGTAGTTCTGTGGCAATATGGCGTCCGTGTAGTTGTGTCGTTTTGTACAAGAGATAAAATGTAACCAAGAAAGTCTGCTTTTGTAATAAATCTCAACAGGTTATGGCCCAGGACGGTAAACTGTACGTGTATCGTGGTGAAATACGTTTATAAGTGTTGCGAATTTCGTGATGTTGCGTGATATAAATGTGGCGTGGTGCCTAGGCCGAATATTTATGCACATTGTCTAGTTGTACATAATTATGTTGCCATAAATTATATTGTCTTGCCACAAAAAGGTTTGTAAAAATGCTAGCATCCAATTTAGGGCCGGTTGAAAGACTGGTAGATAGAGAAAACTATCAGAGCTAGAAGTTTGCTGTGAAAGCATTCTTGCAGTTAGACGACTTGTGGAACGTCGTCCAAGGCAAAGAATCTGACAAGGAAGACAAGCGAAAAAATTAGAAAGCTTTGTCAAAAATAATATTGTGAATTGACCCAATACATTTCTCGCATGTTAAAACAGTGAAAATGGCAAAGGGAGCATGGCAACAACTAGAGAGGACTTTCGAGGACTCTGGCTTTACCAGAAGAGTAGGCCTACTGAGGACTTTAGTCACTACACAATTAGAAAACTGTAAAGGTCTGGATGAGTACGTGGACAAGATTATTTCTACTGCTCACAAACTAAATGAAATCAGCTTTGCGGTTAAGGACGAGTGGATAGGAACACTATTACTTGCGGGATTACCGAGTGAATACCGACCCATGATAATGGGCATTGAGAGCTCCGGCATAAGCATCACAGCTGATGCTATTAAAGTCAAACTGCTGCAAGATATTAAGGGTGGCCAAGAAGATTCATTCAGGTCTTCAGACAGTGATTCTGTCTTATTTGCAGGTAGGAAGAAAGGATCTCATTATAATGGAGCGCAACAAAAACAGTTAGTGTGCTACAACTGCAACGAAACTGGGCATTTTGCAAGAAATTGCCATCAGAAGATGAAGACGGGGGCACATCAATTTGGAAACAAGAAGCAAAGTCATTCTGGCTCAGGCGGCTCTGGTGATTGTGTGTTTGCAGCTTCTGAATGTTTGCTTCAGGGAAACTGGTATGTTGACTCATGTGCTTCCACACACATAACAAATAGTGATAAGCAGCTGAAGAATCCTCTTCCTAGCGACACTGAAATCATAGCTGCAAACAACTCGAGCCTAAAAGGTACGCTCGTTGGGAGAGTCAACATCGAAGTCTACGATTCAGAAAGCAAAGAGAACACATCAGTTAAGGTTAGTGATACAGTGTATGTTCCAGAAGAGTCAGTGAACCTGTTATCTGTAAGCAAACTGGTAGAAAAGGGTAATAAGGTTACATTTAACAAGTTTGGAGGTAAGATTTTTGGCCCAGATGGCAAAAATATTGCGACCATGTCAGTTGACAAGGGAATTTATAAATTAGATATGCCACCACAAAAATGTTACTTATCATCTTCTAACATGAAAACAGTTTCAACAGGCATAAGTGATTCGTTAACATGTGCTGACCCTTGTGAAATGTGTGTTAAAGGAAACCATTCAAGCCTTCCCTAAGTCGTACAACAAAACCTCTAGAACTGGTGCACTCTGACCTTTGTGGCCCTATGGAACAGACCTCTATGGTTGGGAGCAGGTGTTTCATCACTTCCGTCGATGACTTCTCAATATTTTGCTTTGTCTACTTCCTAAAGGAAAAGAGTGAAGTGTCTGAAGTGTTCTCAGAGTTCCAAAGCATGATTGAAAATCAAAGTTGCCACAAAATAAAGATCCTACGCACTGACAACGGGATGGAATATGTGAATTCTGCACTGAAATCCACCCTAAAAAGGTCTGGAATCAGACACCAAGAAACGATGAGGTACACTCCTGCCCAAAATGGACGCGCTGAAAGAGAAAATCGCACAATAGTTGAAAAGGCACATACCATGTTGATAGATGCTAACCTTCCAAAAACATTCTAGGCAGAAGCTGTATCAACAGCTACATACTTGATCAACCGCACCGCATCAAGAGCAGTAGGTGACATTACCACATTTGAGCTGTGGTATGGCACAAAACCAGACTTATCCCATTTAAGAATTTTTGGACGCAAGGCAATGGTTCATGTACCGAAAGAGATTATAAAGAAATGGGATGCAAAATCTGAGATGATTTTTGTGGGTTATGGCATGATCAAGAAGGGTTACAGACTGGTGAATCCCAAGACAAAGAAGATTGTTTACAGCAGGGATGTCATACTCTTTGAAAAAGGAACGACACAAGACAGAAATGGAAGTGCACCCTCGAAGGCGATGGAACCCTTGCATGATGCCTTGTCAACTGAAGCTAGCAGCAGAGATCAAGAATCAGAAGAAGAAGGGGACGAAGACTTTCGTGGTTTCACACCAACACAAGAGACACTCCAGCCATACCAAGAGGATACCAGTATGCCGAGACACTCAACCCGCACTCCAAAACCTAACAAACAAGAAGAGTTTATCTATTTACACAGTTCAGAAAATAACACTCAGAGCAGTTGTGACAGTGAACCTCAGTCACCTGAAGAAGCATTAGGTGGTCCGCAAGCCAGTGAGTGGTCACGCGCCATGGAAGAAGAACATAACTCCTTAGTAAAGAACAATACATACGAACTAGTGGAGTGTCCAAAAGAGGTAAAAGCCCTCACTGCTAAGTGGGTTTTCAAGACGAAAGAAGAAGAAACAGGACGACTGAAGTACAAAGCAAGGCTTGTGATAAGAGGTTGCTCTCAGACAGCTGCGATAGATTACCAAGAAACATACTCGCCAGTAGTAAGGTACTCCACTGTCAGATATCTGTTGTCTATTGCAGCAAAGGACAATTTTAAAGTTGATCACATGGGCGTTACAGCTGCATATTTGTATGGAGATTTGGATGAAACAATTTATGTCAAACCTCCTAAAGAACTGTTGAAACCAGGTGAAGAAAAGAAGCTGTAGTTGTTAAAAAAAAGGCAGTATATGGCCTAAAGCAAGGCGGTAGATGCTGGAACAGGAAGCTTACAGATGTTCTTAAGGGAATGCGCTTCACCCAATCACAAGCAGATCCATGTGTGTATCATAAGATTGCAGACAAAGGAAAAATTCTGGTTGCTGTGTATGTTGACTATTTGCTTGTAATATCAAACAGCGAAGGTTTGAAGGCTAAAGTGAAAAAGAAACTCTGCGAAAATTTCGACATGAAAGACCTTGGACCAGCAAGACAATGTCTTGGGATGAACATCAAGCAGAGTGAGGAAGAGATCACTGTTGACCAAGCCGACTATGTACGAAGAATTCTTCACAAGTTCAACATGCATGACTGCAAGCCTGTGTCAACCCCCATGGAGACAGAAGTGAAGATGGAAGAAAGCAGTGAAGACCTACCTCAATGTGTACCTTATCAAGAGGCAATAGGTAGCCTTTTGTATCTAACACAGATAAGCAGGCCGGATATTTCATTTGCTGTAGGTGTCTTGAGTCGGTACAACAAAAATCTGAAGAAATGTCATTGGGTGGCAGTGAAAAGGGTATTTAGGTACTTGAAGGGAACCGTAGAACTCAAGTTAAAATTCTGTAGGAAAGGGCAATAGTTTTCCAGAAAGGTTTCAGTGACTCTGACTGGTGAAATGAGCTAAATGGCAGGCATTCTGTCAGTGGATGTTGCTTCAAGTCCCAAGGAGCTGCTATTTCATGGTACAGCAAGAGGCAACGCACAGTTGCCCTATCTACCACTGAAGCAGAGTACATGGCCCTCTCCTTCATCACACAAGAAGCCTTGTGGATCAGGGAGTTCTTCAAGGAACTAGATCCCGAGTGTGAAAATAAATGTGTAAAGATATTTTGTGATAACAAGGGAGCAATCCAACTTGCTAAAAATCCCATGACCAGCTCCAAAAGCAAACATACTGATATAAGACATCACTTTGAGATCATGTAGGCAACAATCATATCTCTGTTGAGTTCCTAGCCAGTGAGGATATGGTATCTGACATCCTCACAAAACCTTTACCAAGAGCTAGGCACATGTTTTTGTTAAAGGAAATTGTTTAGTTAATATAAAAGTTGTTTATGTGCTATGTTAATAACCAAGTGCCTAAAAAATATTTTTCAAGGGTGGGTGTTGTTAATTAAAAGAATATATTTGAACATTGTTTTTTGAACTCTCAACGTATATTGTTTTTAAGTTAAGATGCACCTGTATTTGTATTGTCTAGAGTAGTAGTTCCGTGGCAATATGGCGTTCGTGTAGTTGTGTCGTTTTGTACAAGAGATAAAATGTAACCAGGCAAGTCTGCTTTTGTAATAAATCCCAACATTGCCGTAGGGATCTATTTTGATACCCCTACTCTTTACCCTGGTATTAAACCACTTGCCTCATGGATTCATCTACAGTTACGTTTCTTTAACGTACATTCAGATTTACATGGTTTAAATACAATTACAAAAAGTGCAAGTATATGGTTCCATGCAAACTTTCTCTTAAATAACGACAAAACTCAGCAATTAATACTTTCTCTCAAATGATTTTATTTGAAAAATTTAGATGAGTAGGGCAAGTCATGTTTTAGGGATAAAAATCGACTCAGGGTTATCTTAGATAATACTATAGACTTTGTCTGTATTATGTTATCTAGTTATTTAACTGCTTAGAAATCTCAGTAGTGTTCCAGATAAATATATAAGAACGGCTTACGGTACTTGCTTTTGTCAATCTGCTATCAGCTACAGCCTAATGTTATGGGGAAACAGCTGCCATATAATTAATGTATTGCTCCTTTGAAGGGACATTAGATACCCACACATATAAAATCCTTAATTAAATTTAAAAAAGAAAAAATAATGTCATTATGTAAGTGCAAATTCTAAACTTTCAGACTTTGTGACTTTTAAAAAAAGTATGTATAATTGGTTAATATTTAATCTGTTTTACAATATCAGTGATTACTTTGCCATGCAAACTGTTTATATTTAATTTGACAAATTTTAACTATGTGCTTATGTGACAGAAAATTTTAATTAATTGAATAATTTTACTATACATCCGTTGTCACCTTTGATTGTATCTACTGCATTACTGTACACGCCGCACACAAGAGTGTGCGCATGCGCACAGAGAATGTGTAATACACTATCACTGCCATATTTGTTGAAGAAAGTTTGATAACTATTGGACAGGTTCTAAAATCTCTTGACAGTTGGATGGCTAAGCCAATCACAATTACGTCCTTTGTAAATGAAACTGGTTTAGATATTTAAAAATTTATTTCAATTACGTAAAGTAATGCTGCTCAAACTGTGACAGCAAATTCAGTAATATTTGAATAAAAACTAATACTTTAAAAATTGCTTCAAATATACGTAAGATGAAAACATAATCCAGTAATGTAAAACAAGAGCTAGTGGCTTTCACGAACTCAACTCTCGGTTTGGAACAGCTTCATTTAGAACAATTACATTAATTATTCTAAATTACAGTCAAACACTTAACATTTTGCTAAAATAATCCAAACAAAACAGTTTTCATTCTTGGGATGTGTCTGAAAGTGGCCAACATGTATAACTAGCTTGGCGTCTATTAGTTAGAGGCTATACGTACTTGCTATTCTAAATGGTGATGATGACCGAAAATACTGAATCTTGAAAATCCTCAGAAAAATAGAAACCTTTCAGTCAGTCACAACTTTTTGTCCAAAAATCCTGCCATTGTAGCCACTAAACTTTAGACTCTCAGTCTAAATAAACTTCTAACATTATGATGGCACACACAATATATTATTTAAAATAGGTGTAATATTGACCATAATTACCACCATCTCCTACTCCTACTTTCGCAAACAAAGAAAGTCAGAAAACAAAAATCTTTAAATATAAATTACTACATTCAAAAGAAAAAATAACACTCCTACATTTATTAAAATTAAATGAAAATATAAACTACCAGACAAAATCCTTTACATATGTAAGTTAATTCATATGAAAATAGAAATTACTAGGTACATGTGTTCAACCTAACGTATAACTTGGCCATTATTATTCAGAACAGGGATTTTTAGGAATTAGTTATCAAAATCATTGTACACTGAAACAAATGATATGTAAACTAATTTGGAGCAAACAAAATAGACACTAACCGCTGCAGAAATAAAATGTCAGAGTACATATGAAATAATCTCACCTAGATTGAAGACATAAAGTTGGCATAAAACACAGGTTGATAACTGACCTTTCATTGTCCTTGTTAAAGTCTTGTGAGACTTGTGCTTCTCAACATACTCGTCACTGAAGCCCTTCTGCTTGAGAAAGTAGGTGTGGTACTCGCTCCACGATATAACTCCTAGCAACACCACAAGTATGACACTAGTCACAACACACAAAGCACTAATCTTACAATACTTCTACATCACTAGGTTGTAATAAGCTAATATGCAGTTCCAACAGTCCGCGACATTATCTCCTAGATACTATACAACACTATATTACATCACCCATTGTGTTCAGCTTTACAACACATTGTCTTTCTGTGACAGTATGGCTCGTTGATTTCACATTAAACTGAGGTACTGTTGCAGTCACCAGTACAAATGAGCGATACCTTGAGATGAGTAATTAGGATAAGTGAGGTCACCAAGAGACACAAATACATGCCATTGAAAGAACAGTACTTTCAAAACTGCGAGTCTGAGGTAATGTCTAACAATTTTGGAGTGTTTCAAAGTCTTAGGCCTACCTATTGCTTTGCACCTCAATATTATCTAAACTGAAAACTTTTTGTATGGGAATTCCTCAAATGAGTTCTGCAGTCCAATTATAATTAACAACATTATTGCTAGAAGTTGAAAACAAAGATGAGTTAAATAAAACTCAGAAACAACTAGTACATATGGTATAATGTTGAGAGCAGCAAGAGTAGTTAGTCTAACTTGATGCTAGTGTCACAGCCTACCATTCCTAGGATTGTTGTCGATCTGCGTGAAGAGACCAAAGTTTTCCTGTAGAGCTTGAGTGATGTGCTCCTGAATCTTGTTGTTGATCCACACACTGAGTTCTCGCAGGCTGAGAAAGCCATCTCCGTCAGCGTCGGCTCTGTAACAGCACGTGAACCACCAGCCTGAGACACAGCATATTGCAGACTTCTAATAACAAGCAAAGTATAACCTGACAAGGTGCACGCTCAGTGTTTAGTGTCGTATATCAGGCTCTGGTGAGACTATGTAGTTGTCGAGGAGTGACAGTGCTGTTGTGGGGACGATGGCTGGAAAGAGGGGTAGATAGAGGTTTGGTTCAAGGTATTCCACAGCACTTTTAGGCCTACTGCAGCTCCAACAATCCCACTTAAATAAAGTCCGGACACCTTACAGATTAGCCTAACGTCACAAACAGATATGAAGACAGCACAGAAAAGTGCCTTGTTTAATGAATCTGTGGGCTGTCTGTCACTGAGCTGGTGCTTGGCTAGTGCGGCTAGTTCCTTCGACTGACAACAAACGGAGCAGCAACCACCACTGCTGTCTTGTTTCTTGGCGTCATCGTTTATTTTCAATAGTTGGTTTTATGCTCGCAGTTATGGCTTGCTTAATTAAAACTGTGATCTGTTAATCGATGGCCAGTGATTGCCAATCTGACATCAGATTGGAAAATGTGTCTGTGACGTCAGAGTTGTCATTGTCATGTTATTGAATGTGTCAGTGGAGTAGGAAAACTTTTAACAACGTAAGGGAGGATGTCGTAGTAAGAAGATGGGGTAGTAAGAATCACACCTACTTAATATACTGTATAGTTGTGGATGGATTGCCCCAATACATTTTTTACATACTTATTACGAATGTTGTAAATTGTAAAAAAATTGTTGGCAGGTTTGCAAAGAACTGTAAATGTTAAATCGTTTGTTTCTTAATACCCCAATCAAGTGTATCTTATTACCCCATATGGGATGATAGAAACTTAAACCGTCATTGCTATACATACGGACATCAAGTATTCTGGGGTAGTAAGGAACCTCTCCAGGATATTACCCGGATTAAAAACAATGAGAAGATATTTCATTTTTATGGTTAATAAAATATTGACACCAAAAAAAAAAAAGGTAACCAAGTTATTTTGTAAGGTTAATAGAAAACTAACTTTAAGGTAAAATATTAGTATATCCATTTGTAAGCTAATTTAACAATTCTAGGCAAATAAAAAAATATTAATAATATGTACATGAAAATATGAACATATTATAAACAAACATGAATAGGTATATTATAAAATAATTAGCTTTAATGTTCAGTGTATTACCTAGTTTAAAATTTATTTTCATTGCCTACCTAGTATAATTCATAAATTAAAAAAAAATTTTTACATTTTTTTCCTACTTATAGTTACCATAAAAAGTCAAAATTTGCCAAAAATTACGCATTGTGTACTTTTAAATGCCAATAATCTTGGTCGTAATTAAGCTATGGGCCTGGGTAAGATCTCATTCGAAGGCTAAAGCAACAGGCTTTAATATAATATCCAACATGATACATCAGCAAGAAATCAAATTTTTTTAATATAAAAACATTCTTTAATATCATTTTTTATTTAAATTTCAAAAAATTTATATGTTTAGTGTTATTTGTTTGCCACCAAATTCTGAAAGCTTCGAAATGGGATCTCAATTGGATAACATTAAAACTACATTATAATAAATGTGTAATAACTTACTGGGTATTTTCCTACATGTCATATGGTATAGTAAGTCATACAGGCAAAATATAGTAAGTCAAAAAGGCCAAGTATAGAAGTCATACAGGCAAAGTATAGTAAGTCATACAGGCAAAGTATAGTAAGTCATACAGGCAAAGTGTAGTAAGTCATACAGGCAAAGTGTAGATAGTCATACAGGCAAAATATAGTAAGTCATACAGGCAAAGTGTACTAAGTCATACAGGCAAAGTGTAGTAAGTTATACAGGTAAAGTATAGTAAGTCATACAGGCAAAGTGTAGTAGGTCATACAGGCAAAGTGTAGTAAGTCATACAGGCAAAGTATAGTAAGTCATACAGGCAAAGTGAAGTTAGTCATACAGGCAATGTGAAGTAGGTCATACAGGCAAAGTGTAGTTAGTCATACAGGCAAAGTGTAGTTAGTCATACAGGCAAAGTGTAG
>PNEQ01125670.1:32972-44768 GCA_003012365.1 Medauroidea extradentata | reverse complement strand
ACTTGGAGAAAGTACTTAAGTAGTACAGGATCTGATCTCTAGATCTAAGTCATAAAAACCTCCTGAGTATACAATTACATAGAGAATTGAATCAAAACATAAAAATTATGACACTTAAATATTACTTTAAACTAAATTTTAACATCAACTGTCATCAAATTAGAAATGTTCATCAACTAAAATAATTAAATTAAAATACTAGAAATAATCATAATTAAATAAACAATAGAAATAAATAAATAAATAAATATCTGTGATTCCATTACACTTCAAAACACTGTAACATGCAAATTTTGTCTTTGGCTAGTCATTACGGAAAAACTGTGACATATAAAACAATCCCACAAGAGAAAATTTTAGTCACAGTTTGTGTTTAAATATATTTTCCTCTGGTACAAATATAAAAATATAAATATGATAATGAAAATGTCTGTGTACCGTGCTCTTATGGATTCGTTTCCTTTATTCCAGGGCGTGCTGCAGCCGCACGTAGAATCCCAGCTGTCGCGGTCAAAGCTGGGGTTGCCATATCTGTGCTTCCTGTCGAGCCACGCAAGCATGGGCGTGGTTTAAGGCCACCGAGATCATAAAAAGTTGGAGCGGGATCTGGCGATGCGAGTGCAGTGCCGCCCCGGCCCCCCGCTGGCCGCTCGCAAGTACGAGCCCGAGAATAAAAAAGCCCATAAAGAAAGAAAAATACTTCAGTTTTACAAAAGATGAATTCAAGGCACGGACAGGCAAAAAGCAAGGGCCCCAAGGGTGGAATATAAAAACGTAAGTCGTAAAGCTATAGACAAAGGGCAGCATTACGGAGGGATGGAAGGAACGTGGAAAGGAGAGAGAGATATATAGAGGAACGCGAGGAGAGGCAGAAGAAAAACAGATAGAAGTAACGTGGAGTTGCCTTAGGGGAGGAGGGGGAGCCGCAAAATGTGCTGGCCCAAGCCAGAAACAATCTTTCCACGACGTCATCGTTTTTACTGCCAAGCAGATAAGTGCGAGAGATAATGGAAATTAACTCGCGAATTTGCAGTTTCTGCCCGGGCGATATTTTGCTCTCCCAAGACGCGGGTGGGGCGACTGATAAACCAACTGCTACTGCTGCAGGTGCATTAAATGCGCGCAAAAAAAGAAACAGGACGTGTTTTCTCGACTTGTACGCCAATATCATCGTTCTTTTTTTTCCAGCATGTTTCCTCTCATTTAATGATGCTGCATACCCCGGAGTCTTGGCGCGAATGAGATCGAGATTTACATGTTAAATTTCATTATGCTAGGCTCAATATCCTCTCAAGATTAACTTACGGACACACGCACAAATTACTATTACTGTATTTTTATTTAACGATATCCTGCACTGAGAATAGGAAAATAATGCTATTTGAGAGAAAATTATTGTTTTTTTTTTTGGCCATGAAAATAATTATTTGCTTACAGTTGTCAAGTTACTGGAAAAAAACTGCCTTTTGCCATAGAATGCAACGTTTCCCACTACAATTGGCATAATTTGCGTGCTACAAGAAAAAAGTGACTGACTTGGCTGCAGACTGAGCCAGAATTTACATGATGAACACGTGTAACTGAAAAAAAAAATGTTCAAAGTAATATGAATCACTATTTTCCTTTACCCAACGTGAAGAAAAGTATCACAAACATTACAGTAATGTGAGACGCACTGAGATGAAGGCGCATATATGTAGGCTTGAAGGGTACCTAACCCCACTGAACATTTCATATGTAAGTACCTACTATTGGCTCGCACCGAGGCTCTCAGATAGGTAGCGTCCACTCACAAACCCTCATTTTCCCCGGGCTTTAGTTTAGTTGAACAAAATTTACCTTGCGCAATAAAATAATCTGCCTATATTGCTAAATAAATATTTTTGTCCCTGAAATAAATGTAAATTGACTAGGTTTCCACGGTGACATATTTTGGGAATGCAACTAGATATTTGTTTGGTCGTGCGTAGATTTTTGTGACGAAGAATTAAAAAAATACTAAGCAGCACCGAGACTCGAGCCCGGGACTACTGAAATTATGATCGCTTATTAGTATTCACGGCCAAGATTGAACGCTTGTGATCGACACCTCCCATCAGATATATGACCCGTAGATATATGGCTTATAAAAGGCGTTAAATTAATGCCGATGCGTATCAACAAATTTTAAGGACTTTATTACCTTGCAATGTGCAAGACCTTCTGACCCAACAAGGGGGTACTGAATTCACTCACAGATTGATAAGAGTGCGAATAATGTTTTGATTACACAAGTGTTTTGATGGAACCGTGTGCTGAGATGCGACAACGTCGACCTACTACACTGAAAATAAACTAAAAGGTAAAATAGCCATTGTAAAGAAAGAAAATTGCACTTAAATGTAAGGTAGTTTACCGCACAGCTATCAAGTAAATTTACCCAATTAGCAAGGGAAATTTTCCACGCCAATCTCGAAAAAAAAAAAAAAAAGCACTCATTACAGACTTCTGGAAAATACCTTTACAAAAAATCTTAATATTCGTAGAGATAGTGTAAAATCGCAAAAAATATTTCGTAACGCCGTATTTTGCAAAATAGCTTATTGGTCTACTCCTTGTATGATTGGAGGATGTACAGTACGTAGTTATTTAAAGACGAACCACAAATATTCAGTAGCGGCGGACTAGAGCTGCCATTGACCAGTCAGATGACGACGCGTCAACGAAAGAGTAACGTAGGCTAATATACGGACATGTTATATTAGAGCCTAGCCGACATTTCCCGCGACAAATAAGTGTACCTAAATATTCGTCACGTAGCAAGGTATAATCTATAAACAAATTCTGCACCTTTAAACATGTTCATTGCTATCCAACATATCACATACGACGCAATTCACAAAATGAAAATTTTACAGCGGGCGTTGGAATCTGCTGAAAAAATATTTACTCTCACGTCTCATTTCGTTTATAACTTCCCAATGAACTTTTGTTTATGACCCACGCATTGTGTGAGTTTTGACTGTCGCTTATGTGAATATTTTTACTGTGCTGAGCGGTGAGTTTAGATATTGTACGTGGGATGATCAATTTCCCATACACAATATGAAAACTTACCTAGTCCTTTAGGGTGAATTTTCACCAGTAAAGGGTGACTTCGTAAAACTTGTATTCTTAAAAAATTGTCCTTGTGACCTCCGATTGCGATGCGTACTTGGCAATCAAGGCATTTATTGATAAGAAACACAGTGATGTTTAGAAAATTGTCTAGCCTTCAATTAAAATTAAATTAGGCTGGTGCACGGTTGTAGAAGAACAGGTCTGGACACTCGCCTGGAAACTTGACCCCTTTGTTGTTTGACTGCAGTTCACCAAGTTACCGAGAATAAGGTGTTTTATTGGCGCTGATGTTAGGGCGGTCGGACTAAACTCCGCCCACTTCCTTTCCGCTAAGATAAACAATTTATCAAAACGTATTTTTTTATCAATTTATGAAATACTTTCTTCGCTCACAAATTTAAGAAAAGGCTCCAGCAATCTTTATTTACTTTATACATTTAACATTGGAAAAAAGTGGACGGAGTTTGAGTCCGACCGCCCGGAAAACAGCGCCAAAAAGTACAACATTCTCGGTAACTTGACGAACTACAGCCAAACAACAAGGGGGTCAATCAAAATACATTGTTAGATAGACGAGTGTCCAGACCTGTACTTCTACGACCGTGGGATTGTGGTACGTTGAGGTTCTGACTGTCATAAAGTCACGTTGTGTACATTCAATCCTTGACCACACGTTCATTGACTTCTGCACTAAGTGAGTGGCATGTTGCTCAGCTGGCAAGGTATCCTTGGGCTCCATTAGTGTTTTCATGAATGTTTTCATTGGTCTACAAAGAGTTTGCAAGAACAACAGCCCGATCGCAAAAAAAAAAAAAAAAAAACTAATACGTAATTTCACGAGTTGGACAACATATCTGAGAGCTTGTTGTCTCTGCAGCTCATTATGGACGAGGATTAATTCAAGCTAGAGGACCACCCAGGGCTCACTACAAGGGTTTTCGAAAATGCTTCGAGGCTCAAATCTTTTAATATTTGGTACCAGAACTTACAGTCGCCTAGCTGCATAAATAACCGTGAAAATTCTACTTTATCAAGTGACACAAAGGGAATTTAATTAATTTTCTTTTATACAATTTTTTTTTTAATTTAATGTGGTAAACGTAATTCTTGCTTGGTCGCTGAATGTGACAATATTAGTTAAAAATTCCAAGTAGAAAAAAATTCCGTTAAAAATCAATCATTTGAGAAGTAATTTTGATAGGCAGTTTTTCCCATTTACAATCCCTGGCTGCAAAATGGAATTATTTGGCCCTTAGCAGTTGTACGTATTGTAACCTGTGTGATAGTGCTCGGGTTGCCCGTATTTTTTTGTGGAATGATTTCTGCTCCACTTTGTTTCAATACCTTCTGCAGCATAGCTTCATGATTAGTGATTGGATATTTTTACTCTTAGATGTCTTAGCGTTTTACTGTGGTATCGCAGTAACCTTATTCTGAAGTGAAACATTTCTCATACAAAGACGCTCGGCCAGTAGAAATTAAGCAGAATTGTAGACGTGCACACAAGTTATTGGTTGTTGGTACAGAAATCATTTTACGGAAATCGCACAGGAAATACGGTCATTTGGTGACCACAAAATGTTTGATCAATATGGACTTTACCAAAAATTTTAGTTCTGGTTACGTTATTTTTTGTAGTCACTGCACAACTTTATTGGGGCCAGCAAAAAAATTTTGTGGTCCACTCAAACAAATTTCTTAATGTCTACAATGACAAAATATTTTATTGTGACCAATAACCTCTTTTTTTTTTGTCAGTGCAGGTGTCCCTGTACTCAATACAACGTCAAGCCAATTATATAATTGTATAAGACCTCTTGTTTTATAGAAGTAAGGTTCCACGTGGTAGTGGCATAGCAGTGACTGGCTACAGATAAGAGCCAATGAAATAAACAACAGGTTCTCTGTGAAGTCCATCCTGGAGGTGAAATATAACGTGCAATAGCAGGGGCTGTAAAAATAATTCATCACTGGCCCCGAGCCGAATAAGCGGACGATAGGAACACACGAGGACACTACACAAACCAGTAATATTGCCAGTTGGGGCTTCTCGCTGGCTTTAAAACTGTCAGGGCTACCTCAGTGATAAACAACACGACCAATCAAACACACGCGTTACATTTGAACCGTTGCCATAAATCTACTCAATGTACGTACATATCTGTATTCTTTATGAGTTCATATTCCAGCAACATTGTTATTTTTGCGTACTTAAAACTTACCAATTCAACTGTGTATTCATTTTTTTACATAATAATTGTGACACATAACAATCACATATTACTTTCGTTGTCAGTTCCTGCGCGACACGAAACTACTACCAACTCATATCATGGAGATTCCCAGTGCTACCAAAACAGACTGAAATATTGTTGCATGATTAAATATTAATATTTGGAAAATAATTACTAACAAATTATCCTAATATTAGCGAGGAAATGTTGCATGTATAAAATAAGTTATTAAATTAAACTCACTGAAATAATTTACATTAAGAATATACATTTTTTGTTGTTGAAATCTTACCACTTTATAGTTTTGATTTTTTGCCAAAAAAGTGCAATACTTAGCTGACGCAACTTGTATATGGTTGGCACAACTAAACATTTCATTGACTATCTTTAGTGTTTCACACTAAATAAAAAAAAATGTTTGATGCAGCTTAGCAGGCTACAATGGATTCAACCTTGGTGCTTCGTGATTGAAGATCGTAGGCGAGGTTTCCTTTGTAAATATGCGTCACCAAAGCATTACTTATATGAAGTTATGTATTTACAAACTACATGTGTTTATTTTTTCGTTTTCTGTAGAAATTGTTTTTTGGATTCGTTTATACGTGGATATAATATAAATATATTAAACTATTTTGCTATTTTACTAATGATACTTGTAAGACAAGCTACACAATGTGAACAAATATAAACGTCTAATAGACTGAACAAAATGTAAGTTTCTGTATTTACAAACAACAAACTATTTCATTTGCGCCATCTATATATTTTATCGTCAGGCGTGTGTACTTTGCCAACCAAGCTTCATATTTTGTTTGACCAACGAAAAATCGCATTGCAATGTTTTGTACTTTGTTCAGATACAAAATATTTTGTTACGTAAATATCATGTTTTTGGTGTATATATTCACACTTACTGTATAAGTGCTTCAGTAGTTCTGCAATATGATACAATATAACATTTGTACATTCTATGACACTGTTTTGAAACAAATTCCTGTATTTTACTGCAACTAAAATGACTGCACATCGTTGCCATACAAACGTATTTTCATACATATTACTTTCCATGCATATTTTGTCCGGTTAAGAATTTCTCTCGCCGACTTAAATTAAAAAATTCGCGTCGCCTGTATAGCTGCCGGTTCACCCCCTCCCTCTTCACCCGGGTTCTCCCCCTCTGTGACGTCACACGCGAACACACTCCTCGCCGACACAGATTACTAGGGACACGGTTTTGTCGCGAAACGATTTTTGCACAATTTTGTTACAATGTCTTACGTGTACATCAACAGCTGTGCTTCATGGTTATTGGCAGCGTGTCTTTGCTCAGACACGTCTCCCATTTGACTGCACCAATCGGAATAAGGCTATTGTTACACATTAATGAGACAAATGAGAGTAAAAAATCCAATCACTGACTATTAAGCAGAGTTGTTGAGTTACACATCGTCAGCTTAGTGCAATAACTAGATAACTTAATTTTTTCAAATTTAATTTATTTGGAGATGTGAACACTACCCAAATGATTGTTCCTATTGATTTGTATATGTTTATAAATGTGTTAATTAGGGATATTGTTGCAACACAAATTTGCAGTTCTACAAATAACTGTGTGTATACCAAAAACAATTTTTAACGTTACAATCAGATATTTCCAGTTACCTAGTTATCTAGTTGTAGTATTAAGCCCACGACATAATACGTTGAAACCAAACGGAACAATAATATTTTTGTCACAAAATTGTGGAGCTACAGATTTCCGACGAATACAGAAGCGAAACTATCGCATGTACGTCGAACTCGGGGCCAAATGATGTACTAATATGGCGTAACTTGCCAGCGTTATCAGACGGAAGGAGGAGGGGGGGTAATTCGCTAACCACCAGCTATAGACAAAATCCCGACAAATCGACATATTACACACCTGGATGTAAACAACCAGACACGAGTTCCATGTCGGGAGCCCCGCGCTGCTTATAATTCACCAAGTACCGGTTCGTTTAAGCCTACATCAAAGACACCGCAGTGTCATTTCGCTTCTGTATATTTACCTATCTGCTCATAACACTGTTCATTTTTTTTTTCAACCTGACGTGTTCTGTTCAGGTGGTAGCATCCTTGGTTCTCGTTCGAGAGGTCACGGGTTCGACCTATGTAGCTTTCGACTTCCAGAGCTTCTCGGCATATTTTACAATTATTCCTTACCCGCTAAATTGTTGTAAATATTATTAGAGTCAGCGAGCAGGAAGTAAACAAAAGTAACAGTCATTGTTAGAGACATTTGCGTCTTCTTTTGGGGTACAAGAGTTCATGTCACTTTCTGTGTTGGTCCTTCACTTATGTAACTCTTCCTGGAGGGCATAGAGCATATAATAAAGAATCAACTAACGCAAGCACCGTCACGTGGTATCACTGTGTCAAAGAGAAGCCAATGAGTTGATGTTGTCTGCTTGAGTACATATATATATTCTAGGAGGCTAGCCTTCATACAGGTCAATGAAACCGCAAATTATTCAGTCTCTCTTTATGAAAAGGATACTTTCCGACAGTGAGAAAACAAAGATACCTTAAGTTTACTAGTTTGCTGTAGCCACCGCACTATAAAAACAGACTTGGGGCCAGATTACCCCAATTTTAATCATACTGTTCCGGTCTAATAGTAACGATGTAATGCGGTAGCGACAGATTCTAATCTAATGTCGGTGGCGTAAATTCTTTCAGTCGAACACATGTGATAAACTACTTATCGTTTGTTAACCTACCGGAATGCGTTAAGTTCTTACACTGAAGTGAAGATTTAGTTTGGTTAAACAAAATCTACTTGGTAGAAACAAACCGTTGGCACAGCGAAAAAAAAAATTGGTTCGTGCAACCTAATTACTAAATTTATCTTTAATTTGTTGTACATAAGGTAATATTTTGTATGTAAAAATAAAGTAACTTTGAGCAAATATTTTTGTACTATATCCTTAATAAATTAATGTGGCAGCACAGAGTATTGAACCAAAATCCTTTCGCACTGATGATCGTACATTAGCAGCCACGAGAAGACTGATCGTTAATGTCCAAGATATCGAGTAATGGTTTATGACTCGTCAAATGCATCACAATTACTTAGCTGTAACATTTTTAAGGTCTATATTTGTCGTTTTTTCTAGAAAGTTTTATCGGGATTGTTTGTACCTGAAAAAAATCATCACTGAAAATACAGATTTACGGTAACTATTGTTAAAATACTAACATAAATTGTAAAAAAAAAAAAAAAAAAAAAAAAAAAATTTGGCACATTATTATATTTGCGTCAACAAAACATTTAATTTTCAGGCGTTAGCACTATGTGAACTAATCTGGGTTAACAAAATTAGACGTACAGTGTATCTATCATACTCTATGTACGTAGCAAAATATTTTGATAACTGAAGTAAATATTTCTGTCCCACTATTCAAACTATTACATTTGGTAAACCTTTTGTTTTTTTTCCAGTGTAATTTTGCCGCTGGACACTGGCGTGGAAATTTGGCTCCCTTTATTGACTCAGTTCGTGAAATGAAACATCGGCGTAGTTAGTCATGTTGTTATAACTTTTCAGTAATGGAAACGAGTAGTTAGTTCTCCTTGGCGAAACTTGCGATTGCAACATTTCTCCTAGTAGCAGTCTTATAACCTTACCACATAAGAGTTGCACAAACGGTTAGCGAACGAACTTTACTAGTAAATGAGAGCTCCAACTGAACGTTGGTTACGTTAAGTTTTATGCTAAGTGGGCTTTACGTCATGTCACCAGCGAGGTCATTAGATACGGGTACTAACAATATTTACAAAATTACTTGAACTAAGAAAAGAATCGGCCATTGTCTATCCTAGAGCTCGCCTGGGGTTATTTCGGGATACCATGCAAAACCGAAATCAGGATAGTTGAAGCTGAGAATATTAACCCGGGTCCTCTCGAATACACGTTCAATATGTTACCCTTTACCCAGCAGCGCGGCGACAGCGTTGGTACATATGCGAGTGCCCAAACATAGACTATACTTCTAAGTCGCAAAAAGTAACGAAAGTCTGTATAGACACCGTAGTCTACTGACAGTGTAAATATAACTGTTTTAAAATATAAACGAAAAGTACATCCGCCACAATAACTCGACGAAACAATCTGTCCATGCGAAATACATAAAATAATAGCACTTTAGAATGAAACAGAAAAGTTCGTTGTTACATGCGAAACAGTTATCAAGAAATACTCTTATTTTTGTCAAATGAAAAAAAATGAGTTAGGCCTACTGACTTTGTTATGTAACTCACAATAATAGCAAAAAAGTAATTATGACTCACTTTTTTAATGTATACTAGTTGGATTTAAAAAATAATTGAATAAAACTAATTTTTATCAGGGGCGTAAAATGAAAAGTTATATAAAATTAGATTCTGACAAAATGACAAAAAAGTTATATTTTATAGATGCAACATATGGGCCAATTTATCAGTTAGAAAGTTAATGCAGCAGTAAACATGTACTAAAAGAAAACATTTTGTAGATAATGTTCCCTGCCGAATTATTTTGTAGTAAAAACAAAATAATTTTTGGTGATCCCAATATTTTAGTGGCGACAGCAAAATGTTATGTTGTGGTATTTACAAAATAAATTTTGCAGGGAGGATAGCCACAAAATACTTCGTAGTTGCTACAAAATATTTTTTTTCCCGTGATACCAAATGTACTTTGACAAGAGACGAAAACTATTGGGAAACTTCCCCATTAACTTCATACATATGTTTATAAATCATAAAGCGTAAAAAGTTTAAACAGCCCCAGTGCTCAGGTAATAAGCTGCGAAGCGTTATTCCAGATCACTAGTTCAAAAACATAACTGTAAAAATACTGTCATAAATCTACCATTTACATAAAGTACGATTCTCAGTTTCTACAAATGTACACCACGACCTGATTTGAAAATTAAAAAAATGAAAATAAAGAAATTGAAGCGCATGCACAGAAAGAAAAATGCGCAATAAGAGAGCTTAAAAATTTAAAACGTGCCATTAAATCGGTGAATAAATCCCACTGTCGTGAGAGGAATCGAGGACAAAAGCTCTCAGAGGACCATCACTTATCATGGATATGATAGGGCAACCGTACAAATGCACCCGACTCATAACGCAATGAAACAAAAAACATTAATACGAAAATACGAGTGATTTATCACTAGCAGTTCTGCTCAAGGAACTGCCCATGCGGGACTGTGAAAGAAAACATATGTTAAAAATATTATGATCAACGTCAACAACGCAGTAATAAAACTATTTGGATATTTAATTAAAAAGGGCGAGAGAGTAAATAATTCAGAAACTGTTAAACATTTTTGATTCGCCTTAATCATTTGTATAAGTGTTATCATATCATTAGGGTCCTTAAAAAGTTCGGGTTTTGCTTTCGGTATTAGCTAGAACCCAAACAACTGTACAATCATACCACTTTAACAATTGGCTCTTGACTTATCTTACAACTCTTGGAAGGCGCTAAGCTAATAACAAAGAGGCAGTTAAATGCGGTCAATCATGTGATATTACTGTGTTAGCGAGCAGCCAGTAAGAAGCTGTTATATACTTCAGCAAATATATAGTCTTGAAGGCTAGCCTACAGGTCACTGAACCTGCGAATTTTTCCAGTCTCTAGTTATTATGCATGCATCATTAGTTAAACCCCTTAAGTTTCCCATTGATTTGTAGTTAAGTCCTTGCGACGTTAGAAAATTGTTAATAGTAAGTTCGTATAATAACTTTTTAAAATATTCCACTTGCATATCATAATGATATTTTTATCGAATAATGATATGTAAATGGAAGATTCAACAGAGGAGGTGGAAAAGAGAGACTTTTAAAGTGCGCATCAAATACCGTATCGTAACAACGAGCTAAGCGCTGAACTAACGTAGAAGATTCCCGTAGATCCATTTTACTATGGGACTTTAAAGCGGTGACAATATAATTTTAATGGTGGAAATTCTGTAGCAAAGTTCAATGCGTGTTTCTATATGTTTCACATACATCCGGTTAGTACATTGTTATGTACGTCAGTCTGAAAAATACCGTTTTAACTATGTTAGAGGGCTTCAAAATAATGTTTTTAACGAGAATAATGTCTTAAGACGCCCGCCTACTGGCCGTGTGTTTGTGTGAGTGAGGCACGGCACGAAGGGCGATGTTGACCAGCTCCTGTGACGCGGTATCACCTCTAGCGCAAGACACTGAAACGGCGTGCAGTTGTATCGTAGAACACTCGCCTGACTGACACTTTCAGTGGTGACCCCATCTTTTTATTGGTGGAAAGTTTTAAGGAAAGTCCAACGCAGGGCTCTATACTAGTTTCGCAGACATTCGTCCACAATATTGTGAGGCACGGCAGTCTGAAAATGCCGTTTTCGGCCGTGTTGAAGGGCTTAAAAATGTAGTTTGCAGCACACG
>PNEQ01125670.1:0-32872 GCA_003012365.1 Medauroidea extradentata | reverse complement strand
TGATATTGTGACCTTTTCTTAGTGGTTTTTTTTCGTACTTTGGCGCAACAGGCACACATGGGATAGTTGCGTAAAAAACTGTTTACGAGCACACTTTAACTCGTTTGAAGTGTGAGGTAGGTGGCCGCCTTAAGGCTGCCGCCTGGTGAAGGGTATGTTTGCGTGTGTGAGGCGAAAATCGATGAGGTGCTACGAGCTACGTTTCAAGTGTATTTTCTACTCGTTTGGTACATTCAGAAGTACGGCAGTCTGAATAAGGCCATGTTGGAGGGCTTTGAAACCATGTTTCAATAAACGTGGAGTCTTAACAATGAGGTTCCGACCTTGTCTGAAGTTTGCTTTCTTTTCGTACGTTGGCACAATGGGCACATGCGGGATAGTTTCGTAAAAAAACCTGTTTAAGAACACATTGCGTCGCATTTGCGCGTAGTAGGCGGCGTTCTTAAGCGTGTGTCGGCGTTTTCCCGCCTCGCTGAAGCGCGACGCCCGGGCGGCGACGTCTTCAGATCGTGACGAATGGCGACGAGCGTCGCGACAGCTGCTGCGACTGGTGACTAATCCCTAGACGAAGTGTCGCCATCGTCGTCTAGTCAACATCTGCTCTGCGCGGTGCGCCCGTGTCGACGAACTGGAACACTGCCTCGGAGGGAAAAAAAAAATCCGTCGCGAAGCAGACTGAATCATCGTTACATATACTTGAGTTCCGCGATAAGATGTTTGCATCACCAATTGTCTCAATGCCCATATTACTATAGGATCTTTAACAGGTATTGGTTCATAATTCAACGCTAAAAGCATCAATCTATAATTGTAAGTTGCTTGAAGCTAATTTGCGAAAGTAAAAAAACAGCAATCCTAGACAATAGTTTTAGCCAACGTTTTGAACAAAAATGTTTCCAGGGTTAGGAACTTCTGAGGCACAATCTCTGACGCCGGAACCTCGTGCAGTTAGGCTAACTGCGGCGCAAGAGATCACGCGTAACGAATGAGTAATTCTGGATAAATAATTACTCATAAGGTTGGCAAATACCATTATCTAGGACTATCATTTTGTATTTTATCCATATTGGCTTCGAAAAAAGTGTACAATTCAATTGATGTTATCCAATACCTTGGATGCTATGAATAATAGATATGATGATTTATCGCGGCAATATTTTATTGTTTGATGGGTTTCAACATACATTCAGCTTATCAAAGGATTACTGACTTTCGTTCCTACGTGGAGTTGTTACCCTGTTTGACTGAGCCAATAAGAATCCCGCTGTCGTAAATATTTGATGTCTCTTATTGGTCTGTAGACAGATACCTTGTATCAGACTATATCACCCAGCATTATGGGTTGCAAGAAACTACAGTGTTTCCAAGGGTTTGTTGGCACAACAAATGTTCGCAATATAACATAATTAGAGATGATGGTAAATCGCGAAAAATTTTTGTGCAAACATACCCTTGGAAACGGCGTACTTTATTGCAACACATATGGTTAGGTAATGTACGTCTAACACAACGTAGTTTAATGCAGACAAATAACAACCATGAAATATTACAATAACGATATTGTTATTGGCTCAGTAAAATAGGGCAACAACTCCACGCACAAGCTAAAGCCAGTAATTTTCATAAGCTGAACGTGCGTTGAAACCCAGCAAACAGTCAAGTTTTCCCGCGATATTAAACCATCATCTCTAACCACAATAAATAGCTATGAACCAATAACTAGGGAATTGGAAATGTAGTGGGTTCAGCGACCTGCTTGCTGGACTCCACATTCCTGTGTACACTCTGCATTCAGATTCTTGTACATTGATTGTTGTTCCAGTGAGTGGCCAGTTGCACATCTGGTATCGTGGTAGTCCGTGAGTGTTTACATGCAGTCCTGCTATTGGTTCAGGGTCTTCACGAAGAGTGTACATGATGACTAGAGGTACGAGAATTGTGCGGATATATTTTAGGTCAGGTTGAACTTCTGTGAGTGGACGACGATTGACTCGACACATCTTTGACTTAAGCAAGCCGTAGTCAATAAGTAAATAATTCACAGCGCTATCACGTGATGCCAGCGTGTACTGTTGGTAGACAATGTATACTCGGTTGTGGACAGTACATGTATAGCACTGAGAAATATACACTGCTGCCAGACGAATATGCGACATTCACGCACGTCTATTGGTGACCCAATCTCGAAAATATCTTACTTGTATAAGAGTTTCAAATCTACCGTCTCCGATGAATTCGCGAAATTTCCGACCTCTACCAATTAGTACGGGTGTGTTCAATTTGCGTTATTTCCTGCCATCAGACTTGACTGCAAGTTACTGTACGTTCTCTCGACGCCTCCCATTGGCCCCAAAATGTCGTGGCCTGCAGTTGAGATCGCTTCTGACCAATAACTGAAAGGTACACGGTAGCGTGAACAATCTCCTGCAAAGCATTTACATCCGTAGCTGCCATCTAGAACCATGGACTTTTCGCGAAAATAATTTTCCCCCAACTTGTTTCGGTACCTTACGTTCACATCTGCAACTATGTTTCGTGGTTATTAGCAGAGTGACTGTGTGAAGGGACATTTGACATTTGAGTGTGCCAATCATAGTAACACCACACGTCTTTGATTTGTTGGTAGGACCTCAAGCCACGTGAGTTAAACATCCAACCACTGACCACGAAGCAGAAATGTAGATGAGCAAATGAGTCACTGAAACAAACTGGGGCCAGAAATTTTTTCGTGAAAAGTTCATGACCTTACTGATATCACATAGAGGCTCGTGACAGTGAACTCACAGATTGTGCTCAGGGACATACAGAACACTGGAATCTAGCCTGTCACAAATAATAACTTGAAATATGTTTGTATGCCTCTACCAATAAGTATTTTCATGTAAAAAGTACTCGAAATGGCGTACGCACAATTTACCCCTCCCCCTTATTCCCACACACACACATAAAAACACACGCACAATATTTTCCTCATCTCGGTAAAGTAAAGGAAATGGTTTTCGTCCGAAAGCGATATCTTGAGAAATGAGAGAACCATGTCGAATATAATTTAACTTGTAGGTACCTATCCTTGCAATCGCCAAGACTCTGGCGTAGACAGCGCTCTTCAAAGGCAACAGAACTTTAAATCTGGGAAGATGGTGTGAAAACTAGGCGTCACGTACAGCGAGGGGGGAGAGGGGTTTCGTCTTTCGCGGCATTAGTGCAAAAAAACTTCGCGATATCCTTCTTCTTGACTTGCCGGGTATCTCATGAATTCGCTACGATCGCTCTGGAACAACCTTCCTCGCTTCTTCCTACTGTGTCTGCTACCGTGTTGACCTTTCAATATTTCAACCACTGATCCTCCAGATACCGAGAAAGTGCTCCATAAACTTTCTCTTTAACTTTGCAAGCTTTTTATTTATAGCGAATTCTTTCACTACGTTTAAGTTGTTTCCTGCATTTTAGTTTCTAGGCGTTTTTTTCCCTGCAGACTTTCCACACGTTCTCATATCATTCTAAGTCATCCTCTTACATGTTCTTAAGGGGCATTGATCCCTAACACCTAGAATTTACCCGTTTCTTCTCGATAACTTCTGTTCCAGTCGATGCATCGAGATTTTTGCCATGACAGGGCATACGTAGAAACTTAATATCTGAAAATGTTGAAACCATAAAATATTTATTATTTTGCAATGGGAAATATATGACAAGGGAAATTTACTCAGTTAAAAACCATGATCATTCAGTTATTTCAGATTTATAGTGCGCAGACATTCTAAAACGCACTTAAAAAACATACAAGTAATATTTTTATACGATTACCGTAAACATTAAACAAAAATTACTAACGAAATTATTTGCCGCAACATATTTCTGTTGTGATAAAGAAAGGGTTCTAGAGTCTATCTCTTTCTCTAGACCTAGAGTTTATACAATGTATGTGCATGCGCTCTCTAATACTTCTGTCTGCCGGATTGAGAAGACATAGAAGCCATAGCCCCTGCATTCCTTCGCATTTGGTGACGTCATGAATAGGAACAGCTCGAACAAATTTATGATCCGAAAGCCGCTTCCTTGAAGAAAAGATACAAGTAACGGACAGGAAAAAATAAGAAGCTTATTGGTTAAGGTTGAGGTTTAGCCCACGAGCGGGCTGAAACATGAAGTCTTAGGTCACCGTTTCACTCGGATCATGTTTAGTTGAACACAACTGACAGAAATGTTTGATCACTAAACTATGCTTGCGAGGTTACACACTTAAACCGAATAAACTAAATTAACTTTCTTACCTCAACAATTATGGACCATGAAATGTACTTTATTTAATTATTATTACATATACACTCTAGACTAATTACACTCAGGTCAGAGCGGTTTTATAGACGGACTTCTGGTACTAAGAAATTCCTAAGCTTAACGCGGCCGCCTGTCTGCCCTATAAACAGCGCCGCAGCGTGCTACTAGAAGTCTTTCGTCTAAGAAACTTCTCAACGTGTCTCTAATGTGCCTGTTTATGAAAAAGAACGCACACTTCAAATTATGGTGAAAATATAGTTTCAAAACATCATTTTTATTAGAAAGATCATTTCGAAGCCCCTTAAAATGACTAAAAACGTTTTTTTCAATCTATTTTAACCAAACAACTACTCACGGGATTGGTGTGAAACTACGATAGGAAAGTGTATTGGTCGTTGCTTAAAACTTTCCACCAATAAAAAGATGGTTTCACCGCTGAAAGTGTCAGTCAGGCGAGTGTTCTAAGATACCACTGTACACCGTACCAGTATCTTGCGGTAGAGGAGATACCGCACCAGATGAGCCGGTCAACATCGCCCTTGGTGCCGTGCCTCACTCACACAAACACACGGCCTGTAGGCGGACGCCTTAAGTGGCGCTAATAATTATAACAAACAATAAATATTAGAATCTGGCTGGGACCAAGGATAAGAAATTATACGTTGAGCCACGTTTGTTGGCACAGTCAACGTTAAACCTATGCATTTAGGACAGAAACCATTTTCTTCATTTGGACGACGGAAATATTGCTACAGGAAAATATAAAAATAAATATTGTTTTGTGAGTGTAAGTTTTTTTTTTACTGAAAATACATATTTCTTCACATTTCTTCAGAGTTTTGAAAAAAAAAAACAGCCCCAAACATCATAAAGCAATGAGGGCATCATCGAGACGAACAAAATTTCACTGGTGGCATACATGTATGTTCGTCAGGTATTAATCCACACATGATAAAATACAACATGTAAAACCGTATCATTTCTCCCGCCCAAAACGTAAGCGTATTTAGATAAAGAGAATACAAATTGTACCAACTTTTTTCAAATGTTTTACTTGCACATCTGCAGCCCTTATTCATGGTTATTAGCAATGTATATTATCGCACAGATGTATCATCAGTTCGTTGTGCCAATGAGTAGGGATTCCTGGTTTCTGTGAGAATATTTCTGCACCAGTCTGTTTCATTGCCTTATGTGCACATCTGTAGCTATTCTTCGTGGTTACTGATGGGATGTTTATAACTGCCATGTGTCCTAAGGGTCTTCAAGTGCGATAAAAGTAATAATTTTATATTTATATGAAATATTGATAGTTTTGTAGACGATATTTGTGAGTGCAGTTTGCTATTACGAAACAATTTTAGCTTGCATAGTTTTTTCGCAACGGTGCGTCAAAGTCAAAATTTGCATGTTCTGCTGCCATGCAAATAGTGAATACCAATTGACATACGTAAGTGAAATAATGCACAGTAAAATAACATTGTACGGGCTACGTAATAAAATGTTTCAAAAAATTCCGTAAACTGTTTTTGTATTTCAAAAAATTTGCTGGATTTGCAACTTTTTTCTGTACTTTAACGATTTTTTAAATTCAAAATATTCTGTTGTGGGTTTTTTAATGTTTCATTGCATAGCTCATGGGACGTAAGTTCACAGTGAATTATTTCGTTTAAGTAGATCAGTTGATTTTCACTATTTGCGTGGGAGCGTAACAAGCAAATTTTGACTTTGACGCACCGTTATGAGAAAACCATGTGAGCTAAAATTGTTTCGTAAAAGTAAAATGTGCTCACAAGTATAAAACTAACATTTCATAAAAATTTAAAATTATGATTTTATCGCACTTGAACACCCTTAATGTTTTAGTGCAAGTCACAGACGTACGTGTGTTATTTCAGTATCCTTGTTCTGATAGGTACAGTCAAACGAGAAATGACGTTCCACAAAGACACGCTGCTAATAACAATGAAGCACAATTGTAGATGGTGCAACTAAGGTACTGAAATAAGTTGGTGCAGAAATATCAACACAAAAATCCAGGGTCCCTGCCAATGAGAATAATGTTACCTCGACACCACGTCTGTGAATTGTGGGTAGAACGCCAATACGCTTAGCGTTAAAACATACATTCACTGCCCTTGAAACATCTCTGCAGATGTGCACAGAGAGCAATGAAACAACCTGGAGAAAAAAATATTATAACGAACATTTTCCATTCCGTACATATACAGTAGGGCGCGACATTCTATTTTGTTTCGTAAACAATTTTGGCGTCAAATGTTTTCGCAATTTTTACTCTCTTTTTTACTATAACTCATAAGGGCGCTGCCTAATCTAGAGTATGCAGTATATGTTAAATTATATTCAGTGGGGTTTAATACCTCTTGAACCTACGTATACACGTTGTTGTAAAAAAAATGGTAACGGAATTGCTGGCATGTCCATACAAATAGCACACTTTTAGCTACATTCGACCCACAATCTCTCTCTTCTTGGGATTCCTTACACAACAGTGTGTTCCCCATGGCGTCCATTATTTTGCAGTACGTATTCCATGCGGTCAACGAATTATGTTTGTACATTTGACTGTTGGTAGCTATTTTAGTGTCAGTTATATTTTGAAACATTCTGTAGGACACCACAGACTTTTTGTTCAACTCGGTACGGCCCACATTGCTTTAGGTTTTTCTAGGGCATTTTTTTTCAATACACTCAAAACTATTAACGAATATATATTTTCATTATAAAAAAAAAACAGGAAAAATCTCATAATTCTATTCTTACATTATAATTCCAGTACATTTATTCTTATCTTCTCAGTGCAGAAAATGGTTTCCATCAGAAAGCGGTAATAGTAAAAATGACTCAACGTCACCTAATATTATTCAACACGCAAATACCTATCCTTGCTCACGACACAGCTCTCGGGAACGTTCAGAAGCGACGAAGCAATAAGGGCGACATTGAGGCGCGCATAAAATTCCACATCGCCACAACGAGCTAAGAGCTGAACTAATGTTTAAAACCTCCGCCGATACATTTTTTTAATGGGACTTTAAGCAATGACCATATAATTTAATTGGTTGAAGGGGTGTAGCAAAGGTCAATACACGTTTCTATCTGAGTTTCGCATGTATCTGGTCAGTACGTTTTGAAGTACGGAATTCTGAAAAGGCTGTTTTTAACATATGGCGGATGGCTTCGAAACAGTGAGCATGTCTGAAGTGTGTTTTCTTTTCGTGCATTGGCACAACATGCACATACGAAGCCGTTTCGTGAAATAAACTTATTTCCCCGGACATTGCAACGCACGTGAAGCACACGGTATGCGTCCTTATGGAAATGACGCTCGTGACACGGAACAATGGCCAGGTAAAACTCGGAGCCCGGCTGCTAAGTTCCAGTCATTCCTCTGGGCTGAAGATTCTGGTTGCTTTTAGCATGGCGGAGGAGTAAAAGGACGAGAGCAGGACGAGAGGAAATAATGTCTGGCGAGGCCAGGAGAGCTGGCGGAGGAAGGTAGGAGTCTAGGGAGATGCTGGGATCCTTGAACACACAAATACCACACCTCGCACTAAGTAACGCGCTCTGGCCCCGGCCATTTATCTGGGGGCTTCCTCTCCCCTATCCTAACTCTACCACCCCCTTCCTTCCTCAACAACCCCCTGTAGAACCACGGTGGTCCGGACCTAAACAAATAACCGCGCCCAACAAAACTCTCCCCTCTACTCTCTCAGCCGCATTAAACAGTCCGGCATTGTCAAACAGAACAAAAATTTACCCGAGTGTTGACGGATACAACCGCGCGCACCACAATGCATTTTTACTCCCCACTTTCCCCCACCCGGTCATCCTTTCTCTTGCCCGGGGCCCCCACGCGGGATAATATTTTCGTTTCCTTTTAGCTTCGCCCCGAGAGCACTAAATGTTTGCGGGACAAATTTCCTGCAACGGAAATTTTTTTCCCCCGGTCTCCCTCGATGCTAGCCCGCCCGTCGCCTTGGGAGATTTCTGACTGCGAGCTGTGAGACTGTCGACGAAACAGTCGCGTCAAGTCGTTGTGGAGGTTTATCGAGAAACATCTGGTTATAAATAAACTTAGCACTTTATAAGCATTCGTTAATTATTTCATTTCAGTTAACTTTTATAAGTTATGTTCACCATCTGCAAGTATATACATAATACTCGAAGACTAGCGTCAGAGATCGCAATAAAACCATTTTTATTAATAGTATTTGAAAAAAATTGTTTCCAGATATGCTTACATTATAGTGAACAGACTATATATATATATATATATATATATATATACATACACGCAGCTCGATAGCAAACCATAATTAATTAGTCAATATTTCTACCAAACACCGACCAACTTGTGAGCACTCAATACCTCTCATGACATTTTCATCCGGCAAATTAATTTTACAAACTCCACTTTTTACGTGACATATCAAAGTCGAAATTTTACCATTTTTACGTACAGTAAAAACTAACTCATTTAGGGAAATACGATATAATTCACAAAAGAACAAAATTTATCGGTGAACATGTAGTACGAAGTGTGATTACGGTTTTGCTTTTTTTAACATAGTCGTGAAATGTATATTAAACATAGGTACCTAATATAACGAAGATTTTTAAAATGCTAAAAAAATTTCCAATAATGATTTTTCTGTGAGACGTAAAGACATACAAGTTGAACTGAATATGATAGACTTATGAAGTACTCAATGTTTCCGACAAACAAAAATTAAAACCACTCATAAACGTTTCTTGTGTAAATGAATATATTTGATTTGTGATCTCCTGTCAATTCAGATAATATTGTTAATATTTTTATTTTATCTGTGAAATGCTTTATCTTCTAAATCAGTTTAAGCTATTACGTTTTCGGCACGGACACTTAACTATTTTTACAGGCAGGCAACAAGTTTTTGTTCTTACTTATAAGCGATGAAAAAACATTAACTGCGCTTCCTAGCAGTGTCGCCTATAAGAAGACTGCAAATTAGTTGGCCGTAAGCGGTGAAACCAGTTGGTAGGAAAGAAAAGGGGAGGGGGAAGTGAGTCATATGACGTCCTAATTATCTACTGTAAATGGGAGAAGTTAAGACCTTGTTACGGAGTTTTGCTGTGGTTTCGAAAATATTTTTTTTTATTGCTACCTAATGCTCACATCAAAATTTCGCTGCACAGTTTTGACACTTATATGTTGTAATTTGTAGCTGAATTTTTTTGTAGAATTATACTGAACGGTTTTTTAGATTTCATTACCCAAAGTACCACGTTTTTCATCGTGAAAATAAGCAAACATGAAGGAAATGATTTTTTTGCTGGCGAATGGTACATTACTTGTAAAAACACGTCCACTGTATTGTGCATCGTGTGATTGCACATTGACTAAAATTTTTTCAAAACTTTTGGTTAAAAAATATTTGAGTTATTGGCACCAGTCTGAAAAAAACTCGGGAACAAGCCCTTAAGTACACCGCCTACCTGGAGTGGTTTTGCGCGTTAAGAGGCACAGAACCGAACGGAAAAATAATATTTTGTAGTCGCTACAAAATATTTTGTGGGTATTTGCCCTGCAAAATTTGTTTTGTGGTCACCACGAAAACATTTCGTTGACACCTCCAAAATATTGCGACCACCACAAAATTATTTTCTGGCTACTACAAAATAATTTTGTAGGTATGACTGCCTATAAATATGCTCTCGTTTTACTGGATCTACATCGATAAGTTAGCAGTCGCAGAAAAAAAAATTATGGTATAAAATTTATATGGGGTATAAACATCTGTCAAATCATTTATTAGCTTACGATATATCGAATGACGGCTGAAAACCTGTCGACCGGGCTATAGCTTCTGCGTTTTAATTTAATATGTAACTGCAGACTAGAATTTTTTTTCATAATTATGTAATGCAAACGATAACATATTCATATCACTACTCTGTCTCACTCATTAGTTCACTGTTGTTACTGAATACTTTTCAGGTTGTGATTTAACAAAATCAGATTTAATTAATTTTGTTTTTGTTCATAAAAGTGTAAAATGTTGGATAAGTATATTTATTTGTGAGATTTAAAAAAAATTATTAAATCGTGAAATAATTAATTACGAGTAACTCATTCAGCGAGGAAATATTCGGGATAACTGCTGTAAATAGGAAATGTGTATTTTAAGTACATATTTTATTGGTGAAATAAACCACTATAATGACAGAGATAATGATATTAGACCAAGCGAACAGCGAACTTATTCAATTATTCCTCTACAATGTGTACATTGTCCTGCCGTGGTAAATAGGTAAAAGAGTGATTTAATTCGTAGCGGATCACATGATAATTTCCCCCGTTTCCTACCCGCCGCCATTACATTCTGCCAAATGAGAATTTTACCATCCAGAAACCACAAAATAAATAATTTCATGGAACAAAAGATTTTCGTTTTACAGTAAGAAGAGTAATATTGACTTCCTAGATAGGCTGCGTTTGCATGTGTGACGCACAACATAGATGGAGCGCTAAAGGCGTCGCTGACCGGCGTATATGTAGTACAACAGTATCATGACTGGATTTAGTTGCTTGGACATACTCCATTGCTAAATAGATTACTGTCAAAAAAACTAAAGATAATAGAAGAACATAAATATGCAGAGTATGCTTTAGTCAACAGGATACATACTAAAGATAAAAATCCATAAATGGGATCGGGTCAAATAAAACAAGGATGAACAGGTAATAAATAAAAAATAACAAATAATAATAAAAATATATAAAAAAGAAACACAATATACCTCAAAGGCAAACAATGCAAGTTTGAGGTCTGCTTTGGCAAACGTACAAACAGGAAAAAATGTATGACCCACAAACAGTATCATCTCAACTAGAATGACGTGTATTGCTTCACTATTATTCTTTTCCCTATATCACTTTAAGCGATGACAATATAATTTTACATGTGTTATTATTAAAAGCCCAACATATATTTATATCTTTGAGTTTTGGTGTCCCGTTAGTATTTTACCACATACGATAGTTTCAAAAAGTGATTTTTAGATATTTTGAGGGGAAGTATAATAATGTTTCTAATAAGCGTGTAGAATTATTAAACTTACGGCTTGAAGTATGCGTTCTTGTCGTAGCTAAACAAATGAAACATAGTCAAAATTTTGGAATAATCGCAACTTGCTACAACAAATTTTAAGCGTATATAAGGAGACCACTGAAGGCGACATGAAGAACTAATACAGGTGACTTGTATTTATGCTAACACCAGTCAAGACTCTGCAAACATTACAAAACTAAATTTAAAAAATATTGCGTGTTATTGGTCTAAATTATAATAAGCAAAATTTTAAAACCAGGCATGTCCACCTTTTCCAATTTAACAGGAAAGTGAAAATACTGATATGTTGGCATACTAACGAAAACTAAATGAGGCAGATTTATTTTCTTTCATTTTATTATGTCGTATTATGTTTATGAATATGACTTAGGCCTCTGTAGGTATATTTCATTTGTTATTAAAGAAAAAATTTGTTATACCTAGTTCAGAATGTCTATTATGGCTTTAAAGTTAGTAAACTTGTCAGAGGCGGTATTTCGTAACTCTACGCCTCCCAAGATATAACATGTGTTATGTCGTTGTGATCGCACAATTACAATGGGTTCAATATGTTTGGTTTTGAGTGAAAATACAAGTTTTGGTCTGACTTGTAAAGAGAACGGATATATTTTTTTAAAAATTAAGTCAGACACATATTTGGTTACATTACCAAACTTACACGGTAAATATGGGTAACTCATTTTCGTAATATTGTGGACATATGTGGTTCTGAACGATTGCTCATCAATAATTATTATTCTAATTGTTTAGGCAAACTAATGCCATAAATGGAATCATTCACAGAAATAAAATAAAAACGCTTGCTAAGCAACGAAAATAGATTACCAGAAAGTTACGTGCATTACTTAAGATTTTTCAGTCAAAAAGCATAAAACTTATTATTATTATTATTTTTAAATTTCTCAGTAATAGTTAGAGACATGCAAAATTCGCGTTATTTTCTGACAGCTGACTAGACTCCAAGTGACTATAGGCTCGTTCGACGACTCCCGTTGGCCGATGTTGTCGTGACTTGCCGCGGAGAATGTTTACACGGTAGAGAGGCCAGTGTCTGTGAAAACGTAACACACATAAATGACAACACATAAAAGTTCGTGGCTAATTGAATCGTGTATTATGCTCTGTTATGTATAGGACAGTGAAGTTTATCCGCTACCAAATAATAACGCGAATTTTGCATGTCCCTAGTAATAGTACATAGGTGATACGTGCATATCATGACTGTATTCTCCGCTCATTCCATGCTGAAAACATTAAAGACAGTATCGTTACTTTTTACTGTAGTTTCTGAAATGGAATTCAAATGACACGTTGCAGGGAGCAACTTCCGCAGGTTTATTATTCACAGACGGTTGCGAGATTCTTCATAAAAGACGTGACATTCACAGTGATATTTATAAGGGAGGTCCTCGACTGGCGCATGGACGATGTTGCAGCGTGTTACTCGTATTGTTTTTTACGCGAAACAGCTTAACAGTTTATTCATATTGCGTTTATATACGAAAAGAACACACACTTGAAACTGTGCTTCTATTTTTTTAAATTCAGCTCGCTTGCTAGAAACAAACAGGGCCTCTCGATATGGCTAAAATAACAGATTCTTTAGACTGCTGTTACTCCGAAAATACTACCTGTATTCGTAAAGTGCAAAGCGAGAGATATGTATTTGCCTTTACTACATGCTACCAAAAAAAAATTCTAGGGTCATCGCTTAAAGTACCGTAGGAAATGTGTTTCGCCTGCCGCTGCCTTTTTTCTGCAGAACGCTCCCTGTCTCCATAATTTTTTCGTGCCACTCATGGATTGTGGGTCTAGAAGGAGGTTTTCTTCCATATGTGGTCCTAAAATTACGTTGCACCTGCGTACCTGATTTTGTTTCTGCTGACCAGGAAACACACTGTGCCTTCTCTTGGCGTGTAACAATCTTCTGTGATATTTAGATGTCAGCATCCACATCTGCACAATCTTCTGTGATATTTAGATATCAGCATCCACATCTGCAACATTAAAACAAAATTTCAGATCAAAACTTGTAGAGTTTGTAATCAAAATGCCACTCCATATCCAGATACATTGTCTCATTAATTTTTTACTTTGGTTTGAAGTTGCAAATATATTTTATGGACACTCTGTATTTTATTCAGTCGCCTCCGCGGGCGTTCAAAGATCAAGGTCACGCTGCTATCAGCTCTTATCGCGCAACTAGGCACCTCGCCATGGCATCACATCGCTATGTAAGAGGGGATGTGCACTTGTTACCGCCGACATACACAACGAATTGACAGCATAAAGCTGGATTCACAACCACCAGTTGGCGTACGTGCGTTTGAAAGTAGAAACTCCGAGTGTGCATGACATCATTCACATCCTCGCGTAGCGTGCGTACGTATGTAATAGTTGACTGACTTTCTACTTCGTACGTACGTACGTACGCTAAGCGGTGGTTGTGAATGCAGCATGTCGATGGTGAAGATGCAAAACCTCGTATGTCACAATTATGGAAAGAGCTCAGATGGGTGGATAAACTGGAGATGAATCTTACTTGTGTGGAAGGAATTTCACAGCCCTTTAGTTTGCATCAATACAAAAAAATGTGCTTTGGGAAAAAACTAATTTATTGGACATTCTTGTTATTGCCGAGGAACAATGTGTAAAAATGTAAATACTGCCAAAAATTGACATACGAGATTTTGCATCTGCACCATCGATATGCAAACGTAAGACTCAAATAAATATTAATGTATATTCAGAACTCATTTACATCGTGGTCATAAATTACTAAATACGTTTCGGAAAATGAAATAAATTACGCTCATTTATTACCGACATTTTGTTATGACGTGAACAATTTCCGCGCATGTTAAAATTAAATGTTATTGTGAATCCAATCTGCAATACTCAACGTACGTGCGTGTGTTCGTACGTGTGTCAAGTGTGGTTGTGAATACAGCTTAACTATAAACTTGGCATCGTTGTCATCAGAAGAAATGCCGCCATTCGTTAAAAACAACACATACAATCGACATTAATTTTTTTTAGTTTATCAAAAATGTTGCTAATTTTTTACTTCCTTTTATTAGAATGACCAAAATATGTTGTTATATTTTTATGTAACGTTTATGACGTTGCCCGTGACGTCTGGTTACAGTGTAAACTATATTTCATTTCAGTAAGATACAAGTTGTGGCTTTTTACATGCCATTATGCTAAAAATTTTCCGTAAGATGTAATCGTAGTAATTAATGACATATACAAAACCAGCATTATTTTATTGAATTATAGAATTATGAATTACACACTTGAACAACCCGACCTGTACTCAACTGGTAGAAAACTGTAATTAGTACAACAGACAAAAAAAAAAGAGCAGAAAACCAATACAAACAGACAGGTGGTAGTAAATCAATATGAAACTTAAAATTGGAAACTTAGGAAGTCTAGAGTGTTCTGAAAACAAGCGTTTTCATTACTTTCAATGGCCGATATCGTCAAGTTATCTAACTAGCCACGACATTTTGAGTTCGAATCCATGGTAATATATAGACGTGTTTGATGCAGTTTTTAAACGAAAAGACCATGATCAATTATATTGGAAGCGCTTACCCACTCACAACACCCCCTTCCCATAATACTACCCAACACAAAGCGAGGGCGTTAATTAATTAAAAAAAAAATCATATGACAGACCTCTACGCTTGATCATGACTCACAGAATTTCAGCTATCGCAGATATTTAAAATGGAATTATATGAATTCCTATATTTAACCCGAAACCTGGCGGGTCAAACAAATAATTTAGTTAATTGAAGTGCAGTGGTGAAATGTAAAAACGAACAAAAATAAATCGGATAATTAATATTTACGTATTGTGCACCGTCAAAATGGAAATAATGCAAAAAAATTATAAATGCATCGCTCTGTCAGTCTGCTAAGTCAGTTAATAATTAAAGCACGTTTAAAAAAAGTGTGAATGTGAAACAAGGTAACTGATATTAAATTCCATTTTGGTTTTAATTAGGTTCAGAATGTTTATTTTGTACGATGCATTCGTCATTATTTTTGCAGGTGCGGTAACAAAGGCGTAACGAATATTAATAACCACACAAAAAATCTTTACAGTTTTTTTAGTCATTTAATGCATTATAGAATTATGACCTGAGGATAGTAATTAAAATAATCTTCCAGCTGCCGCATTGTACATTTTAAATATAAAATATTCAAGCACAATAAATAAAATGTGTATCGGTACACACGTGTGGTTATGTGCGGGATGTTAGAGGGTGAATGAACGAAATTTAAGATTTTGAAGGACGCATCTGTATACTGTCATAATATCGCCTAGCAGACCGGACGAGGCAGGTTCGGGCTGCAATCCCCAGTAGCAACTTTTGGTTGGACAAACGTTAGCACGCTACGTTGGCTCAACATTGAAATGTCGCGAGAAACAACGTAGGTCCAACATTGATTTTTTATTGGATTCTTACTAAGCTCCTACATTGGCCCAACGTCGCCGGATTGTTGAAATTGTGTGTGTAACATATGTAATGCCAACCATTTACCAACATTGGGCCAACATTTCAACAATCCACCATCCTACACAATACACACAAAATTGACTATACAAAAGTTAAATTAAGCACAGTATTCATCGTTTGAGCATTGTTGGTTCAATGTAAAATTATATTCCTAACAAATGTATGATTATCGACTTGCTACCAACTATTAGCAACCTACATACAATGAATTTTCTGTGGTTGGCTTAATGTGGGCTATGCAACGTTGGGCCAACATACTTAAAACAACCAGTACCAAACCGTTGGATTTTCAACATTTTGCCAACATGTAACCAACATTATATATTTCGTAGAATGCAGAAAAATTTTATTTATACCATCATTATATTTTCTTAAATACAAGGAGCATTTGGTGTCTTTTTTAATGTATTTCGGATTATTTTTATAAATTTTGCTGTTTGAGTAATGTTGGTTCAATGAAAAATTACGTATCTAACACCAACAGTATGATTACAAACTTGTTACCAATGCTCAGCCAACCTACATACAAAAGTTTTTTTTATGGTTGGTATAATGTGGGTTATGTTACGTTGGACCCACATACTGGGAACAACCTATTATTCAACTGTTGGATTTCTAACATTGTTCCCAAGTATAACCAACAGAACAAAAATTAAATAATATTAATTTTTTAAACTAAGTAACCTTATTATGCTATAAACTTGAATGATTGGTTATGTTGCATTTTAAAAACGTGATTTTGAACTCTTTCTGCAAAATGTTGGTTTTGCAACGTTGGCCCAATGTAATTAGACACACTAAACCCCAACAGTATGTTTACCAACTTGTTGCCAACATTCAACCCACAACATTTAAACAACAATATTTTGGTCTTCCAATATGTTCAGACAATTTCAACTTAAGTATAACTATTTTCAGAATATTGCGAATTCAGTGCAATAAAAATACTTTTTCGAACATATTTCCTGACGTACTACATTGCCCCAACGTTGTACTTACACGTGTTTTCCAACACAACGTAGTGCCAACGGTTCCAACCAATTTTCAATGTTGGCCCAACATTGGTTGCTACTGGGAATTAGGCCAGCATCGGAAAACCAAGGAAGACAGCATCTCAACTCCCCCCCCCTTTTTTTTCTCTCCCAGCAATGACGCAATAACGAGGACAACCATGCCGATATAACACCTTATTACCCAGTAAATGAGGTCTGTTTTCCGCTAACGCTCATCCAATCAACAGCAGTCCAGCTTTCCTCCGGGGCTCGTGAGTCGAGTCCCGGCGGGGACGTGCTCGTCCGTCGATGCCGTCTACTTCATCAATTCAACTTTCGGTAAAACCGTCAGACGTAATTAGGTGGCAGCAACCCGTGATATTCCTCCATTTAATTAATGTATAAATAAATGGTATTATATCGCTCACTTCCTAAATTAATGTAATACAATGTAATCGTATTTGTACTCAGAGTACCTGTCATTCTGGTTACAATAAATGCCCGTTAACCATAACTGTCACTGTGTCACAGTGTAGCAACCATAATAAATAACACCCACATTAATATAAATTTATAACAAAACTATATAGCCAAGAATTGTACACGTTTTCAAGCAACGTAAAATAAAAGCAACACGTTTGTGCATTAAATAATGCACAATTGTATAGTTAACCACATAAATAAGTTGTGGTGTTTGCATCTACTCATAAATGTAGAGAAATTTAGCTTATTAGTGTGTGTGGTCATATGTTATTTTTTGTTTATTTCCATCACAAATTTTCTGAGAGTTGCCAAACTATTGTGAAAATTTCTTACTTACCAATAGAGATTACGGATTGCGCCCACATGTCCTCCATTGTCCTTTTCTTTGCCCTTTTTCTGCTGCGGTTCAATTTTTCAAACTGCTGAAACGATTTCGCTATACGAACGACGATTCCGATATCGGAATTCAAAAATAGTTATTTTTGAACACTCGATAGCGGAATTATTACCGTAATCTGCACCCGAAATGTCGAAATAAATCCGCCTGCCGAGTAGGTGGCGGAATGTCAATTACGGTAAAAGCATTGACCTTGTTTAGTTGTTCGTGGTTGTTGAAACAAGAATATTTATGCTTTGGTGTGGTCTTATAATAAATTATTTATTCAAGGGCTAGTCTACAGTAATTTGTTGCGTCAAAAACAGTATGCAAAGTAGGAAAATTCGCAAAATTAAAGAGAAACTAATTATACATTAAAACTTATTTACGAAAGGCTTCGCATAGTAACTACGTGGAAGGTGCTATAGAATGAAAAACTCTAGATACGTTAATATTTGTAAGAATGTTAATAACATTGGTCTGTAAACACAATTAACTGCAAATACATAATTTAAAAAATCGTCGTTCTCTGAAGTAATGTAGGCTATTACGAAATTGGAAAAACTCAGAAGTGTACTCTTGTGACAAGTTAAACGTCAAAACGATTTAATCATAACATCTACGATTTAATTAGTATGTATAAAGTATTAAGTTTATATTTTTTGCAAAGTAAAAAAAAAATTATTTTACTAACGAATCCCATTTCGGTCTTTAAATATCGGCAATGCGTTCTGTACATTTTTCCATGACTCTAACCTGAAAAATATCAAATATTCAAACAACATGCCCCATATTTGTTCCAAACCTTATATTTTTGAGTTATTCACACTACCCACTGATTGGCTGCTGACGTCACATAAAATGCAATGATGCCACATCTAACTAACGGAATCGAATTCCCTTCATCCGATAGCAACTATGATCGTTTCAAAAATAGGTTTTTCAACATTCTGATACTCGCTATCGAGTCGAACATTTTTCTAGCGAAATTATTCCAACAGTTTCAAAAATTGGGCCCCTGGCCGGCGTTGTCTCTCCCTGCGGTGCGACAGGGAAGTGTCGAATTAGAGGTCACGCAGTACCGTCAGCTGACCTTGTGCGATGCGCTCCAAGATAATTAAGTTTGTTAACCATAACTACCTATACGTGCCTCCTATTTTGATGCCACTAGAAGACCGAAAGCCCACTTGCCCCAGGAATATATTTACACCCCGATCAGGCTAGCAAAAGAGAAGCGTGCTAAAGAAATGGTTCGTGCCCAGATTTTGACTAAAGCTTTTAGTTTTTGAGCGCCACCTTATTTCGTCGAAATCCTTCTGAACATAGTTAACAGTCATCCGAAGTCTTACTGTGCATAAAACTCTGGTTTTAAGTATAAAATACTGAGCGAGATGGCGCAACGGTAACACGTTGGACCCGCATTCGGGAGGTCCCGTGTTTGATCTCCATCTCCGGTCATCCTGCTTTCGGTTTTCCATGGTTTCCCGGAATCTCTCCAGGCGAATGATGGGATGGTTCTTTAACAAAGGCCATGGCCGACTCCTCTCCCAGCTCCTGTCATTGTAACAAGTTGAATGTCACCATCTCTAATGATCAAGCTGTCGACGAGACGTAAAGTCCACATACCTTACTTTACAAGAGTGCGTGGTAGATAAATAGACCCTGAAAACGTCAATTGATTTCTACGCTTATTTCGAAGCCTACATGGATAAAATACTCAATGACAATCCTAGATAATGGTATTTGCCAACTTTATGAGTAAATATTTATCCAGAATTACTAATTCGTTACAATTCAGCGTCAGAGATTGTGCCTCAGAAGTTCGTAACACTGGAAACCATTTTGTTTAAAAAGTTGGCTAAAGCTATTGTCTAGGATTGCTATTGTTTAATTTTCGCAAATTGGTTTCAAGAAACCTACAGTTATAGAATAATGCTTTTTGCGTTGAATTATGTACCACGCCCTCTTAAGTATACAATTTCTCTCACCTATAATACTGACGAACAGTCATTTTTGCTCCGTTTTGAAGATTCCACTTATCACACAAGGCGCACGAATATAAATATAACGAACTAATTAATCTTCAAAACTCGAGTGCGACAATGCGAATGATTGCCTTGTTCAACACGGGGTACCCAACCGCCGGAAGACAGGTATTGTGCTAGGAATCTCAAGGTGCTACCGACATAATCCGGTTTTTGTTCGAAGGGGTATTGCGGTTATGAGACGCTCAGCAGAATAGCTGTCTTACTCGCGATGCCGATGTGGTAGGGGGTGCGACATATCACAAGAGTACTTGTTTGTGCTGCAGGCGACAATATACCGTAATTGCCGACGGCTGCAGACAATGGCGACGGTGGCCCACGAGTAAGGAGTGGCTCTGGAGGGAAGGTAGGGACGTCACACAAGACAGCTAGCTACCCTCAAGACCCGGGGCTTGACGCGCGCTGCCCTCCCTGCTCGCAGATCAAACAATGGCTCACTTACTAATTAAACCTCCATTGTTCCAGCTCCCTCCTCGCCCAAGACAAACATCAAAGACGCCAGCGCCCCCGTCTTCCTCGGCGGCTCCCGAAGCTGCGTGCCGGCGACGAGGTCAAGAATGCACTCCTGCGGAGCGAGATCGCGGAGACATCCGCCCCTAGAACCCCCCCCCCCCCAACACTTTATAGTGCCGTTCTCAAGCTCCGATTTCAGGGCCATGGCTCTCTGTAATTAATTCTCACGACACGAAACTCTGACAAAAGGCACTCGCCGCTACTTGGTTGCTGACGGTGGCTTGTAATACATTCGAGCATCGAATCCTAAATAATTGTTCCCTAACTGTACACCGTAAGCGGGACTTACTTTGGTCATTTTCCGGGTTACTTTGACCATTCAAAATATTAGTTTTGGTGATTTTTTGTAAATAAATTGATAGTTGGAGTCGAGTGTTTAAAAAATTATTACTATCCATATCATTAACGTATGAAACTTTATCCACTGAACGAACATAAACCCAAAATTTGGAATGTGCAAAATACCCTACAAGATCAAAGTAACTTCGGATTACGGTACGTGTTTAAAATATATCCTTCCCAAGAGTTTCGTTAGGCCACTACGGACGACTGGAGCATCATGTGCTATTTACTTACATACACACATGTGTATATATATATTGTCCGTTCCTCGAATGTCTGTTGCTATTAACTTTCATACACTCGGGAGGCTGTGAAAATAATTTTGAACTGTGAACTAACGCCTTTTATTAAAATGCAGTAAATTAAATAATTGCTGTGTTTTGAACCAAGAGACACAGAAAATGCAATGAACGAGTAATATTAATACATAGCCTACATGAGTGATTTTAATTTACAAAGAAACCTATGTATGCGAAGTATGCGAAATTTTTATTATGTATCAGAATTTATTTATTGGTACACGGGAGTAACTGATACATAGTTTAACTTTTTTTTGTTAATAAATTTTGCAGTACTAATTTTACACACTAACACTATTTTCAACTAGATTTATAATTAATTTTAACTACACATCCTTTACAGACTCAAAATTCCATCTACGAAAATTATATATGTATATTTAAATTATATATATACAGTGTATATATATATATATATATATATATATATATATATATATACACACAACCTGTCTGCGGTTTCACCCGCGTGTACTATAGAAAAGAGTAACTAACTTATAATTACGTATTAATTGATGGTGTTACTATATTCTCTGTATATTTTTAAAACAACAAATACAAACAACTTTATCCAGTCCACTTCGCTGAGCGTACTTTAATTGCAGAACATCTTTGTTTTTAATTCATCTTTATTTCTCTATAAAACAGCTGCCCAGCTGCGGCTTTGCCCGCGTGAAATTATGTAATGTAAACTGTAACTCTGGATAAAATATGTGATGAAGGCATTTAACAGCTAGCGTACTCAATAACAGTGAACTATAAATTGCCTTAGCTCAGTGTAAAGAGCGCACGCTATATGCTCGTATGATGTCATAGTAAATCCCATCGCAAAGTTTTGTACGGGATACGAATCCGTAAACTCACCCCTTCCACACCACAAACTTTATACAATACCTGAGTAATGCTTAAAGGAAGGCTGTGATAATTCTTTCGTATGTACAAGCTGCAGTCCAAAGAGGTTTTTTTATGAGTAGGTTGGCAAAAAGAAAACACTGTAGAATTATTTCTCCATTACCATTCTCTTTTTTCTGGAGACTGTAACATTTTACTGCTTTTCAAATCCTTAATTTTCGAATTTCATAAAATCTTGAATTTGATTTGTAGATATTTACATATGCTCCATTATTATCAAAAAATCATCTCGATACATCAATGGGTATAACGGAGATAAGTGGGGTTAGTTAAAAACAAGTTTTATTTTTTAGGACGAATTTCGAAAAATTCTAAAAATACTTTTTACATATTTACTTAAGCATCATTTTATAGCAAAAATCACCTCACTATATGAAATGATTAAGGATAAATCACGGATTAATGAAAACCCCATTTTACGGATTTTCACCCCTTCATTTTCGAATTTCGCAAAATCGAAAAATTCACAAATATGCATTTGTTTGGGCAATATTTTGAAGTTAAAGAAATTATGAAAGCTTTCCCGTGTAATGAGATGTCAGGGATTCTTTGAAAACACATTACACCCATTTTCACCCCCTTAATTATCGAATTTCGAAAAATCCGTTCTTAGTTGGTGCCAACGGGCCAAGGGGCAGCTTCCCTCATAATTTTATGGTTATAGGTCCGGCGGTTTGGGTTGTGCGTTGATGAGTGAGTGAGTGAGTCAGGACACTTCATTTTATATATTAATATATATATATATATATATGTGTGTGTGTGTGTGTGTGTGCGTGCGTGTGTGTGTGTTAACCTACATGCACAGTCTACAAACTTCCTTTATTTCACAATCGTCTTCAAGTAAACACAAATATATTGATCAGTTTAAGCGTCAGGTATCTTTAACAAGAAAATTATAGTACATGACCTAAAAACTAGTACGTCATATGGACTCGACGTATGCACCACGCCATTTGTTGTTCAGAAAATTGGTATGTTTGTCAAGAGAATATTAAATCAAACGACGCTATGTTCCATGCTCATAAACATGCGCAACTACTCTTCAACATTTATTTCCTTTACATTAAATTATAATTCTAAGTCATGTACGATACTAACACTGTAATGCCCCGTAATGGAAACGAAGGAAAATGCACGCTTCCTTCACAAAAGGCTACGGAAAATTAACTTTTATTTACTATTGTTAATTTTTTTTTTTTTTTGCTGTGGTACAACCACTTAACCAACTACTCCCCCTTCCCTACTCTTCTACTGCAATACTTAAAAATATTACATGTAAAAATCGCAGTGCTGCAGATTTAAGCAACTTTTACGTATACTGAGGTTTTATTTTTTTACATGGAACCTAAACCAAGCACTTTGTAATTCTTAAATGCAGTAAAAAAATAAAAGTACAATGTAAAATAATTTTGCCTGAAAATTTTTTACAGTGCTGCTACATTCTGACCTGTCGAATCAGTGCACAATGCTGCAAAAGCCGTTAATTACTTGAATTTCAATCGTAATGACTATCAGGCCTCCACTAGCACCTAAACGAAGCAGTTATTTCTGGATTTAAAAAAAAATCAGTGTTTTTTAAAAATTCTCACTCTTCAGGTTCGCTGTACTATATAAGTATCTTTGTCTGGAATGAAAATGCTACCTTCTAATTACTGAGATTACTGTAGAGCCACCAAGTTCCCCATCTGCCAAACTCCGACAGTTGCGTGACCACAGACGTCATTAATTTCCTTGATCGCTGTTATATCTTGTTCTTCTTCACGACAAAGCCACCAGTAGTAACTCCTTATCGTCTTTCTGTAACCGGAATGGATGTGGTTGCTGGGAGTAATTCTATCTCAAGATGACGAATTAAAGTCTGAATGGTACCAGACTGTGGTTAATGGATAAAAGTCACGATTTTGTGGCGAAAAAAATTTACACCGTTTAGTTTGAATGCCTTGCGCTCACATCTGCGACTTTGCTTCCGGGCCAGTGATTGGATGATTTATCTCTCACTTGTATTGTAGTTCTACATGTGTAGTCACAATAACCTCTTCTGATTGGCACTGTCACATCAGAGACGTTTCTGAACAAAGACATGCTGCCAATAACCAGAGCTGCCTATGTGCTCGTAAGCCGTTGAAAACAAAGTTGTGCCCGAATATTTTCGAGCCATAATCCTAGCTCTGTGAATGGAACGTCGTGTGAAGCTTCGTGACCAGTAGTTGGGTAGCCACTGAGAGAGATTGATCTACGTCTTGTCTAGGTATTATTAAGTTTATTTCAAAATTGCACGTCATATTTTGGGGGAACATCCAGAACAGTACAAAAAAAATGTTATGTGTCCTCAGTGGTGTAGACAAGGGGGGGGGGGGTTAGGGGTTCTAACCCCCTTCTTTAGTAAAAGAGAAAAAAATCATATTAAAGACTGAATATATATTGGAACCAATATAATACTCAATGTTTCGTTACGAATAACTGCTAAAATAGCACTGTTTTGTACCTTGAAATTCAAATTTTCCCGGGGGAAGAACCTCCGACCCCCCCCCCCCGCCGTTTTAAAGAGGTGGTCGGTGTTTGTTATATCTATTATTCTCAGGTTAAGCCCCCCTCCTACACAAACCCTGGCTACGCCACTGTGTGTCCTTACACCAAAAATCGCACCTTACTGTAATACAGATCTCGTGACTTACAGTACTCAGCGTGCGGGCAGGATCATATTAGTGTGGAATATTCGGACAATGCCTGCAGTGCAGTTAACTACGACTCTTCTGGTATGTAGTCCCAAGAACAGCTGCAATTGTATTCCACAGTAAAACGATCCAGCCAGCACGCTTACACATATACATCGTGTACTGAGAACTGTAGCGCAGATATGGTGCATTTTTTAACCTATGTTCAGATACAATTTTTTGTTTCTCTAGATTCGAGGATCGTTCCTCCAATATATTGATATGCAATTTTGAGACATTCTGTACAAATCACAATTTTCGTACAATCTTGCGCATAGTATTCCAAACGTCTTATGTCTTTAATGCGTATTAAGGGTGTTCCAGTGTGGAAAAATCGTAATTATATATTTGTATAAAATAGGGTTAGTTTTGTAGACATTACTTGAGAGTACAATTTTCTGTTACGAAAAATTTAGCTCAGCCAGTTTTTCCATAATGTCAGTTCAAAGTCAAAATTTGCATATTTTTACTTCATGCAAAACTTAAAAACCAGTAAACATAATGAAATGAAAAAAAATCACATAAAAACTACATGCCATGGTCTACGGCTTGAAGCATATAGAAACCTTTTACAAAACATTTTTGTACTTAGAAAAATTTTCTAAAATGTGCTAATATTTTATTACTTTTAAAACTTTTTTTTAAAATAAGGCCACGTTCTTTAGTATCTAGTGTATTTACGATAGTACTGTTTTTAAATTTAAAGAAGAGCAGTTATCAAAAATATCCCTGGCAATTTTGTTTAAAATGATTTTTGCTGTGACAGCTAATTTTTTTCTAAGCAAAAAATTATACGATTTCGACTAAAAATATAACTAACTAGAATTTTGTTAATTACGTAATTAGATAAAACCGTAGTATTTTACTGCCTTGAAAAAATTTTCCAACACAGAGAAGACTATTTTAAACAAAACTTCTAGACGGATTTTTTATACCTGTTCGTGTTTAGGAGTAAAACATTAATATCGCTAACAAAAAAAAAAAAAGTATAAACTTTTGCAGGGGTTTAGAAAAAAAATAAATTTTTTTAACGCAAATTAATACCTATAACAAAATTCATTCTTACAGTTTAACACTTGTATATCATCGTTTGTGTCTGAATTTTTCTGTTGCATTATACCATACGGACTTTTAAATTTTTCTCATGAAATATCACATATTTTGTTGTCAAAGTAAACCAAAATGAAGCCAAATAATTGTTTACTAGCAAACGGTAAATTGGCAGTACACAGTCTCACATTTTTTCAAAGCATTTGTTTAAAAATATTTGAGGGTATTTGCAATTTTTTGAAATAAATGAAAGGCCGTGGCCCTAAGGATCGGATTTTACTCGCTATATTATTATTTTACTTTTTTTTTTTTTTTAAATACTGAATAGCAAATTATAAAATTTTGGATTACAGCCGAAATCTCTTTCACAGTACTTTACTGTATATGTAGGACAATTGAACTGTTAACGTATAATTGGGCCGATATCATTGAAGCTAACTTTTAAACGTTAATAAGTTGCCTGACTGATTTCGTCAAAATTATTCGGCCACAGTAACTAATACCCTGTACTCTACTGTAATGAGGTAAATATCAGTTTTTTTTTATATATTTTCCTCTCATTCTTTAATAAAAGCAAAAAACCCAAATAAATATACAAGAAGAATATGAAATGTAAAAGAATACGAAGTAGATAATTTCAAAAGGAAGATAAAACTACAGAAAAAATTAGGATTTTACCGTTAACTATTGTCATGCAATGATTAGAAAATAAAAAATTCAACTTTAGAGAAGAATAACATTAATTAATTGTTCAGTTGCTGTTTCTTGTTAACACATCTCCACAACGCCAAGAATTAACTTTCATCTTCATTATAAAGGACTAAGATATTTCTGTAGATGATTTTGTTTTTGTCGTAGTAATCACATGTATCCATCGATTATATAAGATATTTAACTGCTTGTTTTTTAAACAGCATTCCTAAATATTTGCGATTCTAATTATTAAATTTATTTGGGGATTTTTTTTGTAAAACAATTACGTTTTCATTTTCTGACACACTATAAATAAAACAATTGAAGACCTAAAATTGCAATATTATTTGAATGATATTAAGTCAACTTTTTAAATGTAGTTTTAATAATGCGGTAAAATTGAATTCCAATTTAAATCTGATAACAGGATACGTAACTTATTTCATCTTAACTGTAAGTAAATGCTTATGGCTCGGCTTCAGTTGCCATATTGAATTTTATTATTATATTTCGCTTTTTTGGAATTCTAAGAATAAAAATGTTTATTGTGCGACTATACCTCAAATTCTATTTGCATTTCGCTACAGTACAGACCTTGCGATTTAGCTGTTAACTTATAGTTACGCCGCTATCTGTGTGGCACATTTTTTATATTCAAAATTTGCCCGACAAATTGCGACCTAACTATACATCACTAGCTATATTACCATGCTTGTACTGTAGCACAAAGTAGATAGAATTTGCGCTATAGTCACCGATTTAACATTTTTCTTCTCAGAATTCCAAAAAAGCGAAAAATAATAAAATTCAATATGGTGACTGAAAGCGAGCTTTAAAAGAAAACTTCAGTACTGAAGAAATGCCTTTTTTCAAAGAAGAAAACGAAAATACAGCAAAAATTAAAATAGTTATGATGGGCGTTGATGCTCCTGTGCAAGAGGATCATATTTGTCGTTTTAGTAGTAAAATAAGATATGAACTTGTATACGCATGTTTTCTTATTCCGTTCCAGTTATAATTTAGTTATGGTATGTACGCTATTAGTTAAACCTTTTTTTAACGCAATAATTTCTTTATTTGTTCTTTAAAGAGTACAACGTGTTTCAGATGTTCGTCGTGTTACCGACAAAAATAGAGTAACCAATTCTAAGAACATAACGAGCCCTACTCCAGGGAGGTACATGTTTGGAATGTTCTTTTTATAATTAGCTACAATTGCATAGTAAATAAAGTATTAAAAATTATAGTACCGTTTATGAAGGTGTGGGGACTCTCGCCGAAAAAAATATGTTGTTGAATTATTTTTACATTTGTACCACGTATGGTTTTATTTGTAGACATGCATTGTGACAATTTAATTGTAATGGCAACATTTTAGCTATCACAGTTTTCGTATAGTGGCATTGAAAAGTTCAAATTTACATAAAACTGTTTTATGCTAGTAAGGAAAATCAACTTACTTAACGAAATAAAATACTGTAATTCACGAACGCGGACTCCACCAAGAAATGTCTAGAAACAGCATTAATTTTTTTTTGTATTTTGTTTTAAATAATGAATTTAAGGCAAAAGAACACGAAGTTTCTGAATTTTTTTAAAAATAAGTGTTTCACGCAGTTTTTATACATTTCTTGGTGCATTCAGTAAATTATGTGCAAATTATTTCATTTCTGTAAGTCAGTTGGCTTTTTCCAGCATAAAACCGTTTTACGCAAATTTGGACTTTGACCTGCCACTATACAAAAACAACGAAAGCTAAAAATTTTAATTTACAGTAAAAATAAGTCCCAACGTACGTCTACAAACTACATCTCCCACAAATTAAAAAATTGCTCATACTATTAAAATTGTCACAGACCAACTCTCCTAGTTATTAGTTTACGGTACTGCTAACGAAAATTTGAATTTTTGAAACATATACGCAAGAGATAAAAAATTAACTTTATTACCACACTATACGACGCACGAACTGCAATATAAGTTTTCATAATTTTTTTCTTTAGCTCTGCAGTATTTCAACCAAACAACAGAACACAAATTACATAGCGATATGAGTACTGCTTTATTTGCCTGAAATACAAGACGGGCACTTTGCATCATTCACTGCTAGGCTACTTCAAGAACACAGCTTGGAAAGGAAACTCTAAAGCAGCGGAAAGTAGAGAGTAAAAAAGCAATTTAATATCGTGTAAAGAGAGAATGGCATGAACTGAATTAAGAGAACCAAGATAAATTGAAATGGGAAGTTAAAAACAAAGTACATCAGAATAGTAAAAACACTGAAAAATAAAAAAAAAAAAATAGAGGAAAAGAATTATTCGAAGAAAATCAAGATGAGTGGAAAAAAGAGTACTCAAAAATACAAACTTTGAGTGGTTAACAAAGTCGAAGCCTTTTCATACTTCAACAGCAAAATGTAATTATTTTCTGTTCTTATATTACTCTTTATTCGAAAAAAAAAAAAACTTTCTTCGACTTTTTCTGTGTCTGAGAATGAAGCTTTATAAATACTAGGCCTTCTGTATAGAGTGGTTAAGGGTGTTCATGAGGCAAAAATTGCATAATTTTGTATTTTCACGACATAGTGTTTATTTTATAGACGTTACTTGTGACATTTTCCACTTGAAAAAATTGATTAGCTCTCACAGTTTTTCCATAGCAGCATGCCAAAGTCAGAATTCGCAAGTTACGGGTACATATTAATAAAAAACTAAGTGTATTGCTAGAATGAAATAATTTACACTGAAATTAGATAGTATGGGCAATACGCTAAAATATTTAAAAAGTAACAGTCCTTTCGTATTTTTTTTAAATTGCCATAAATGAAGTAAATTGTGATCATTTCACTTTTTTAAAGTACGAATGAATCTCATTGTGTGTTTTTAAATATTTTAGGATATTGCCCATAATATATAATTTCAGTGTAAATTAATTCATTCGAGCAAGACACTTGGTTTTTGTTATTACCGTGGTCCCGTGATTTGCAAAATTTTGACATTGTCATGTCACTATAAGAAAACTATTAGAATTAAAAAATTCTTACAAGTGGAAAATGTCACAAATTACGTCTATAAAGCGATCAGTATGCCCTGCAAATATACATTTATGAATTTTTGCCACGTGAACGCCCTTAGGAAATGTCGTTAAAGATATAACATTCGCCATTTACGTTACTCTTATTTGGCCATAAAATCTGGCGACTGAATGTACATATTTTCAAGCAAGTTAAAACATTTCAAATTCGTTACTTGTTTCTTCATTTACTACAATATTTTTCTTATCCGTGTTTCGCGGGTTTTCCCCTCACAGTCTTAAACCCCTATGTGTTTTTTTTTTCTGAACGTAAACTATTTCGAGAAGGAAACAGTCGATATTAACTAATTATTTATTTGTATGATCATTCCAGAGAAACTTCGGTGACAATACATGACAAATATCTTACATGATAAAATAGCTGTACACGCCGAGATAATTTATGACAATTTCTCACGCACACGAACCGGTATAAACGAGTCCTCTCTCTCTCTTTCTCTCTCTTTTTTTCAACAGTCGTATTTATTCTTTTGCTGGCTTTCGTTTCAAAACACTTTTTACTCTCGTCCCACGTTTGTTCGGCTCTGACAAAATGCCTTGTTTTTGCGTTTGTTTGCCGATTTCTCGCTGTCCGACCCATTTACAACTTTCCCGGCTACTAGTTTTTTTTCCTTCTTCTCGGAGCTGTGAACTGTCAACGCATGTTAACAAAACATTACACCACGAAACAATACGCAACGAACGATTCGTGGAAATAACACACAAAAAAATGGCTCGAATCAAATAGCTTTTATATAAAAAAAACGGAAAATGGCAAGGGCATGACTACGTAGTTTGCAGCCGACTTCGGCAGTTTTAATAATTTCATACATAAACAAAATCAGATTGTCTGCAACACGGGGCAAATTAATTGGTACGCCTGTTACATATACTTAGTAGATCGTTCATTTTTCGTAACAATGAATGAAATACACCCTATTACTGCATACAAAAATGAGATATTCGAAAGATTGTTCCAGTGAAACAATGATAATGTATAGGTTCATGGACATACACAGTTATTTTTGTTAAGTTAGCAATAACTTTGTGTAGTTAGATGATCAAACCAACCACAAAATGGAATTCCTGAGGAATTAGGTCATTACTGTAATACAGAAAAAATTAATATTTATAGGGTACTAACATTGTAATCGTTGACATTGCCAGCTTATCTTTGTGCGGTAGTGTATATGCGCCATAGGTTTATATAGAATGTAAAATCCTTACGTAGACTTAAACAAAATTAAATGTGTGGAAGTACTCATCTATATGCCCTGTAAAATGTAAGTATTAGCTTCAATCTTCTGCTGATGCCATTTTGGTATGTCGTACCATTACGTAAATTTTAATTGCACGAATTTTAAAAAATAACTTTTCACATAGGCTATTCTTGCCATATATTATGAAACTTAATCGACTTTTATTAAAAAATGTTTTGAAAACATCACTAAAAGTTGCTTGAGCACACAAAAAACAGAGGAAAGTATGATAATTAGGTCATACAGTTGAACAAACGATTTTGAATAACTTCACAAAAATTTTTCAACAGTTTTACTAAAAATCTTTTGTTTATAAATAATGTGTAGAGGTCCGGACAATTTGCGTATTCATTGGAGGAGACGGTCAATTTGAAACTCCTATACATGTAAGATATTTTCTCTATTCTGTCCCCGTGTATAAGACTCGTCCTGGAAGACCCCGCACCAATAGCAGAGAATCATAAAAACACTCACGGACTCGCACGTTACCTTGTCAGGTGTACAACTTGCCAGTTACTAGATCAGCAGCCAATATGTAGAGAGTGTACACAGAAATGTGGAGTCCAGCAAGAATGTCTTTGAACCCGCAAAATTACAGGTTCTCTAATATTATATCTCATGAAACTGACAATGAAGGAACTACATTGTAATCGTAACCTTGTAGCAATTATTTCTGCCTTATCGTAATAATGTTATCGTTTATTTCAAACTCTTGTCTTCCTGAGATTTTTAATGTTTGTTGCGATGCGAGTTTACAATAAGAATGTATTTGTTTGTGGACAAATGCCAAAATTTGCCATGTCTTGTTGACAAAACTTTTGGTAAAAGACACATTCGCATGTTGGTGTTCCGAACAGCTGTCTCCAGCCTGAAGGCGAGGATAGCACGCAATTCCCGAAACGTTACATTTTTTTGTTGAATGGAACTTGTGTTGTCTTCTGTCATTTGTTTGTTGTCCACTGTAGTTTTTTTTCTGTTTTATTCCATCTATTTTATATTGGGAATCTGGTTTTCTTTATGTCCATCTTTTGTCTGAGTCTTGTCAAAGTCTAGCTGAATTCAATCTTTAGAATTCTTGTTGTTTAAAAAAAAGAAAGTAAAAGAAAAACTGGCCGAAGTCCTCTGGGAATGATTTTTTTTTTACTTGTCCACTAACCATTACTTGTACTGTATATTCTTTTCCTCCTAAAGAATTTATCGACGGTAATATTTATACTCCTTCTACGTATAAAATTTCCACAGTTTTTAATCTTGCCGGACGATGCCGTTGGTCGGCGGGTTTTTTTCGGGGTCTCCCGTTTCTCCCGTCCTTTCATTCCGGTGCTGCTCCATACTCACCTCATGTCACCCCTCACCAGTGCTAAAGACCTCGTTGTTGAGCGCTGACCAAAATCTCTCAATCACTCACTCCATAGCTTTTTAACAGCATAATATCTCAAATATGTTTTTCACTGCCACGTTTCATCACAAAAATTATATGTAAACAGAATTCAGAAATATATTTTTAATCAGCTAGGATGTTTAGAACTTCATTATATTCCCTAGCAGATCTTTAAAAACGTAAATATAGGCGGTTCGGAATAAAGTGAGCACTCAAAAGAGTCCTGCTGAATTTCTGTTTTCAGCCAATTCGTATCTATCCGCGCGTAACGGCTGACGACGGGAAATGCATAACCTCTCTGGACACGTCACTTGATGTTTGCGCGTTTGAGATATTTTACGCAGTCGGTATAAACCTATATAGTCCGATAAAAAAATGTTCATTAATTATATAGAACACAAACGTATCGAATTCTGTTGATTTTATTTCAGTATTGTTGCATTTAAATGAGAAAATTTCTCGGAACTATATTCGGCAATTCGCTGCCAACCGTACAACGAGTAAAGTAACTATTGTTAATGTTAAATTACACGAAGTAACGGTTAGTGATTTTTTTCATATGATAAATCTTTAGTGCTCACTTTATCCCGAATGTCCTATATACAGGGTGTATATTAATTCATGATACAACGCTTGAGGGCAGGTAGTACGAGCCAAAACAAGCACTTTTTAACTATAAACCCGTAGGCGGAAATGTACCGTCTTCGTAGGGGAGCGCAATGAAAACTCAGCTTAGGCAACCCCGCCGCACACCACCTGCTGACACGCTGTAGAGTGGAGTGTGCGCAG
>PNEQ01125664.1:0-12782 GCA_003012365.1 Medauroidea extradentata | reverse complement strand
TCCGTTATTCTCAACAATTTAATCAAAAAATCTAGGATGTGATCCACTTCCCCGCTGTCCACGCAAGGCAACATCTTGATCAAATCTCTAGTCCATCTCTCATTATTTTCCTTAGCAATTACTTTATCTATACGCGCTATGTCTTTCCGCCTCTTTTCCTCCTCTTTGAACCAAGTGATAGCCCTTTGACGTAACTCTACGGCGGTTTCATCTTCCGCCACTACGATGCCCCGTTCATTCAAATACAGAACCAAGTCGGCCCGGCCCAATCGATACAAAAAATCAGACGGTGCAGACATACTTAGGGACGTAGATGTGCCGTGAATTTCAATTGCCGTAAACAAACAGCCCAAAACAAAAATCCCAATTTGAACTAACATTCCCTTACTCAAGAACGATTGTCTTATCAGAAGTCGGCCGCTTGCCCCAGAAGGGAGCAGAGTGGCGCAGTGAAATTGAGCCGATTTCAATAGAAATGACTCCCAAAATAAGTTACCAACTCCAAATACACCAGGGGCAAGAAAAAAACCATGTCCACTAACCAACGCTTATAGCTCATTAGGGACCAGGACTTTGTTTGACACATCGTTCTTGAGCAAAGAAAACACAAAATAGTTTCAATCTCATGTAATAACCAATTCCAGAAGTAATTCTCCTTTACACAAGAGTTATATTCGTTTCCACAACATGCCATTAAACATCCACGAACACTAATAAAATTACAATTCACATTACAATGCATATAGAATCTCTCATATTATCGATGAACCTGATTGTACATACAAGTGCACTTTAATCCTCTCCTTTGACCATCGCCCCCATTTGACTCGTAGGCAGCTATGCTTTACCACTCACTCACTGAGGCTCGACACGTTTCCTCCCCAAAATTGTGGAGTTATTTTCACAAAGTTAAAACCATTTGGGCCCAGAAATCGACCTGTTGTGTCCCGCATGTGGTATTAAACCAAGCACGAGCTATCACTCACGACAGTGCCGTTGCTAAAGATTTCGTCGACAGCCCAACTGCCGGCGCGCCCCAATTTACACTCACTCGGGAAGGCGACGAGGGAAAATGTCCCCTAAAGGAATTGGTCAGTCACCAAAATCCTCGATGAATCTTTCAAGTTAAGGATGCTCACCACTCCCTGAGCAGGAAAGATCACTTATGTCCTTCTTCAGCACGACAGCTCGAGCTACGCTTGCGTACTTCTCGCCCCCCGGCACGTCCAATCTTCTACACGTGAATTACCGCCTACCAAGGCACAAGCCCAGATCCCAGAGCTCGCGATGTGAGCTGCTCGGCTTCCAACCTGAGAATGACTCCCCTCTCTACGCGCTGCGACACCGCGGCTCGCTCGCCTCGCTAGCGCCCCTGCCGCCGGCCGGCGGAACTCAACCCCCCTCCATCCAGGTCCCCACCTCCATGGCCAGTGGAGCAGAAGGTCCGGTGGGGAAGGGGAGGCTAAGGCACCGTCGACCGGGGCGATCCCTCTCTCATTAAGAGGCGGCCGAAGCCAGCCTCGAAGTTCATATCAAATAGGGGCAAACAGACACACTGCTCAAGCCCCAACTCAAAATCCAAGAAAAACCCCACAACAGAAACTAAAGAAACTAAAACCCCAAAAAGAAACCAACCCAAGAAAATACGACCTAAAAGCAGTAGTAACCGTTCAACGTAGCACAAATAAAACGCAAAACTGCTGTACATAGGACGATTTATGTTTAGTGTTTCAGTAAAAATAAAAAGCATGGGAATCAAAAACGACGTAATTCTGAATCTGTGGCTACTTAAATTGAAACATAGATACTCAAACATTAGCAACGTTAATTCGAAACAATATAACTCGGTACAACGTAAATCAAGGACTTACTGTAATATTTTACCTTGTTGAATAAACAAGAACAGTGCCTGTCACTTCCAAAAATATTGTGACACTCATTGGTAAAGGTGCGTGAAAATTTCAAATTGTGATAAATGCTAAATATATGCAAAATTTTGAGTTATTTGCGAAGGTCTGCGAAATTATGACGTATTTACGAGAAACCCCTAACTTTTGATAAGCTTCAAAGACGTGTCCGTAATTGAGACATACCATATGCATTCACTATTTAATTTCAAGAAAATTATTGCAGAAATTATCATAAAGATACATTTATATAGCAATTACATGTTAATAATGTAGATACGTAAACAAAAATATACACGCCATGTTAACATACGTCCGTGCACATTTTTCGATGTTCACTGTTATGGCGGCACTCAGTTGCAATGGGTTGTAAAATAACGTCATGAACGGTGTGATGGGAAATGTAGCAGAACCGTCTCTCATTTCGCCTCTTGCACTTCCATAAACACTTTTCATTCTCTGTCTTCCTCTCAAAGTTACAATTACAAGCATTCACAAAGCCGCATCTGTCTCGCTTTACTTGTTTACGTTTGACGTGCACTCGCGCAGGTAAACCAAACACGAAAAATGGCAGATAATAACTTAAGTTTAAATTTATATCAACAGACAGATGTATTTCACCGATTAAAACCACACCTACACACGATCGATGCAACCAATCCATGTCACAAAAAAATTAAACACCAAGCACGGATGACTTCTCGCAATCGTGTAGACTTCATGTTCGTATCATTGCGTGGAAAAATAAACCTAAAAAAGGTTTATAAGACTCATGTCAAAAGAAACAAAAATTAGTGCCGCACGCAACATTTTTTTTCGGAGGCCACGAGGCTGGTGTACTATCCTTTGCAACACGAAAATTATGAATAAAAAAATTAAGTGCAGTTTTAAGACAAGTCTTTGTGCTGTGTTGTGTTCAGTACTTGTGCCCTTTTAACGTTGGCATGCCCAGTTCTTGTGTGCGTACAGCAAAAGTTGAGTTAATGCAAAAACAGCACCGTCAATGAGTCCAAACTTAGTCACTTAGACCGTTCTTACCCGTTGCCCAGATGTGTTTACTTTCCAAATGCTTGCCTGGCTGATGTGTAGTACTGATAGGGCTCTTACGGTCCTGGAAAGTCCTGGAAATTTTAACCATCCCCTTAAGTGGCCTCGAAAAGTCCTTGATATAATACAGTCCTTGAAAAGTACTTGAATTTTTGGGTTTACTTACCTAATATTCTAGCTATTTTATTTTTGGGTTTACTTACCTAATATTCTAGCTATTTTATTTTTGGGTTTTCTTACCTAATATTCTAGCTATTTTCCTAACATTAAAACCCTTTTTCATAAATATGAAACTATATTTTGTGTTCACATTATTTCTGTAATATAATTTACTTGATGATAGCAGACATTTTGCAGTATCTGAGAAATTGTTACACTTTTTGGCATACCACAGCACATTAGGTTACGCTGTAGCATTGCAGGACAAGAGTTTTTATTTGGTGAATTAATATCTTATGTGATCGTAATTTTCTAATATAATGTTTCAAATTGTAATTTTATTTCAGTGGTGTCGGTACCAGAAAGAGAGAGTAAAGACGCAGTTATTTATTCCTTAATGTTCTAGATAGGGTGTAATGTAAGTTGTTATGACCATGTGGCCTTGGTAGAAGCAGTAGCTTTGTTTTTCTTTTTGTGTTATGGTTTTTTCCGCGGGAGTTTTGTCTACGTTTGTTGTTTTAATGCGTAGTTTCTGATTGTGCCCTAGAGGGTTCTTGATAAGGAACAAATTACGAGGGTCACGCCACTGAGACCCAGCCAACGAAAGCACCGCGTGTGGCGCCCCTTCGCCCTTCGTTCTGTAATGTTTTCCTCCACCATGTTTAGTAAAAGTCGTGACACGATCCGGACAGGAAGTGCGCTGGGCTGAGGCCCAAACACCATTTAGAAAGTCAGGATGGCTACTCGTTCTTCTTCGCCACGTGTGTATTCATTGTGTGCCAATTGTCTTACTTAATTTAATGCCTGACATAGTGATGCTTGTAACTTTCTGTGAACCGTATCCACCGTACTAAGACTGGAGTAATGTATTTTTTCGTGCCGATGTAAACCATAATCTGATAAACTGGAAGTAGTGGAATATAGTGAAGTATATTCTTTTGGGACGAACCTTTCTTTCAAAATTTCGACGGTGTCTGTGGAAATTCTAAATTTGGTCTACAATACAACATAACCTACAAAATTATTACCAGTAAATTTCGGAGTATATGACTACAGATCAAGAGATATGTTCCAGCTTGTAACCTGGGTTATCATCGAGCTAGTTCACTGATCTAGGAGGACTGGTGTGCTACATTTGCTTGTACCGAAAGGGACAAAGGTGCAATATGGTGATGAGACACTACATTTGTTCACCCATCGTGGGCCTGTGGGCCAAACGCTACAACGCCTATTGTTTTTTTTTTTTTTTTTTATGTGAACGCGACAAGTAGTAACTGGCATCTGAGTTTAACGGCAGTGTTTTATACCAACAATACCGCACTGTATGTTGCGCAATTAGTGAACTGCGATATTTTACTTTGCTTACTTATTTTTTAGTTATTCAGTTACAGCATATTTCGTGATAATTTTAACACCTTGAATTGGGACATTCCACTGTAAAGTAGTAAATTGGCGTCAGCCATATTTGTTTACTTTAGAACCGGTAACAGACTGAATTTTTTTTTAACTAAATGTCTCTCTTTGAAAAATACTTTTTTTTTTTTTTTTTTTTTTTTTTTTTTTTTTTTTTTTTTTTTTTTTTTTTTTTTTTTTTTTTTTTTTTTTTTTTTTTTTTTTTTTTTTTTTTGGTGGTTCAGTGTAATTTATTTTCAGGAAACTTTTTTTATAAATATGGAGTTTCATTAAATATGAAGGTATTAATTATAAATGAAATTTAAAATTTATGGTTTATTTATTATTAGCGAAGATCAGTTCTAAAGCAGGGGAGGAAACAGTAATAGAAATGTTGCAAATAAAACCTTAAACATTGAAATTAAAATTTGGCATATTCAATGTAATTTACTGTGGTCCTTGAAATTTAATTGAGTGTTGCTGTAAGAATCCTGTGCTGATAATGCTTCCCCCCTCTTTTTTTTGTCTTGCCTTCACTTCGCTTACTGTTGGCACACACAGACACACTCACACACTCTCCGGCACTGCGCAGTACTCAAGGTAAACGTGTGTCAATCACCTGCATCACTGATAAATTCTGAGAAGCCGATGATACGACCACAACGTCTACGCCAGAAATCGTAGAGTCTGGAGGATATTGCAATATAAGAAGTTTCTTACTTCACCAGGAAAATTGAATAAACTACTAAAAACAAAAAAATAACATACAAAACTTGTGATTATTTATCATTTTCAGCGGTTCGGTGCAGGTAGAGGTGGGGAACAAAAAATCTTGTTGTGCACACGGTAATAGAGATTACCGGTACATGCGTGAAATTGAGCTGATAATGGCTAGAGGAAGGGGAGGGTTACAGGTTCGATGTTTGCAAAATAATTTTCTGCCTTGGGGGTGAGGATATTTATTGACATTTCCCGGGAAACGCATTGCAAGCTGTTTCCCACGCTGATGTTTGGGAAGGTATGTGGAGGAGGAGGGTGATCTGACGGCCGTGAGACAAGCATTTAACTCTAGCTGTCAAGGTCTTGTTATCTACAAAGAGTAAGATTTCAATTTATTATAAAGAAATGAGGTGTAGACAAACTGTGTATTGTATGTAGTAGTGCTCGCAGGCCGAACATTGCTCTCTGACGTGCGCCGTCACATTTTTCAACAGCTATAACAAAAATTTTTCAGAAAATTTTTGCGATTTTTTGACGGTTTCCGAGAGTATATTCGTAAAATCGCTACGTTTGTAAAATCGGGGGTCTAGTGTAATTACATTTTTATGCAAAGGCCTGTGTACCGTGCGTACAATTTTATCTAGAAAATTTTCTTTCATGGTGTGCGCCCTCGTGTTTTCGTATATACACAAGTAAATATGGTAATATGGGCAGACAGAAAGTGAGCTTCAGCCAACGTGCAAACAAGTTTAAATATGAAAAATGTTATGTGAGTGAATCGGGACTTTTGATGTGCGGTATATGCAATATTAGATTAGAATCCGATAAAAGGGACAATTTGCAAAAACATAACAAGTCGCTTGGCCATACATCCAAACGTAAAAGCGTAAAGTGTGACTTGGCATCGTCTAGTAAGAGACAGGCCAATTTGCAGGAATGTGTGAAAAAGGCAAAAATCTAAAAGGCTGAATTCGTAATGGTTACAGTAAGGACATGTCTGCAAGCCAACATCCCGATACACAAACTAGACCATCCATCTTTTCGTGAGTATCTTGCAAAGTATGTCAAAGGAGCTGGTGACTTACCAGGAAGTGATCATCTGTGAAGAGAGTATCTTGAGAAATGTGGTGAGGAGGAGCGAGACGGTATTTGTAGGGAATTTGAGAATGAAAATATTGTTATTATTGCCAACAAAATGACAGACAGTCAAGGAAGGTGTATGTTTGCTATACTTTTTAGATCCGTAAATGCTGCAGCAGTTCAGAAAGTGTCCTTAGCAAGTGTTTCATACCTTGACATAGCTAATAGAACTACATGCAGTCAGGCTATTCTAGAGACAATACAAAAGTATGGCATTCTTTTGAAAATGTTTTGAGAGTAGTTTCGGACTCTGCAAAGTACATGGGGACATGTTTCTCTGCATTGAAAGTTGTCAATGGTGAGCATGTGATGCATTTTTAGTGCTGGGCACATAAACTCAATTTAATTGGATATGTATTTATGTGTGAGTTGGGGGAACTGAACCGGCTAATAGCTAATTTGAAGATAACTTTTCTGCATGGTAGGAAAATAAAAAGTTATATAAATTTTCTTGTCACACTGTTTCCAGAACTGTCACCTGTGTTATTCCCCAAGCCTGTTGTGACTAGATGGAACTCTTGGTTAAAGAGTGTCATTTGCCTGGAGAAGTATCTTGATCCTGTTATTGAGTTCCTGAACCATTATTAGGGGGAAAATGCAAGTGCTGTGACAGTTTTCAGCATGTTTGAAACCCCTGAACTAAAGCTTCTGTTAAAAGCATAAATCACTTTCATTTTCAAAGTATGCCAGCAGGTGATGAAGTTAATAAATACTTCAGAAGGCTCGGTGTATCCATGTGCCCACACAATTTGGGAACATTTGGAACAACTTTCTCATTCGTTGGAAAGACATGGCAAAAGTTCATTTCCTGAAAAAACATCTTCCCTTCTGACAGAGTGCAACAATGTGGTGAAACTGGCAAATGCTCGAGAAAAATTAAAAAATGTCTGTGTCAAAGTCCACATTAAGCTAGTGTGTCACATGAAACCAAGTGAAGCTAACAATATATACATGAACACAGAGACTTTGTTCAACCCTGCTGGCTGGATAGATCTTACAGGTAAGTACTATTGTAAAATGCTAGTTGTTAACTATAATTTAGTAACTAAAGGATAATTATAAAGTCAGCGAAACCTTTCATTAAATTGGTACAGCAAAATGGCTGAGAATATTGTAACAAATTATATACTACGTGAAAGAAAAACTCTGAAAGTTTTTTTTATTTTTTTTTTTTTTTTTTTACACTAGTTACAAATGTTCCGTGTGTCCACCTTTCGTCATACGGCACACGTCTAATTGATAGTCAAATTCTGCCCATACCCGACCCAGCATATCAGGAGTGATGGTAAGAGCAGCTGCTACGATGCGATGTCGCAAGTCTTCAAGGTTCTGTGGTAGAGGTGGAACATAAACGCTATCCTTGATGCATCCCCACAAGAAAAAATCTCAAGGCGTCAGGTCCGGCGATTGTGGTGCCACTGCCTATCCAGCGATGTGGCAGCATCTGATTCAGATAATCCCGTACCAAATTGTGGTAATGAGGTAGAGCGTTTTGGCGCTAACTTAAAAAAAAATACTTTGAGAGTTTTTTCTTTCATGTAGTCTATAATTTGTTACGTTATTCTTAGCGATTTCACTGTACCAATTTAACGAAATGCTTCACGGACTTTATAATTATCCTTTATATACTTGGTCAGCCTATTTTTGTTTGTAGGCTGATGAAACAGCTGTGAATACATGTATACTGAATTTGCATCTTGGAGCAAGTCAAGTTTTCTGGAAGGATATGTCAACTTTCGTCGGCAGCTGGTTAACCGCATAAGGGAAGGGGTTCAAGTGGATGTTGTACAGATACTGCTAGCAATGAAGTAGGAGAATGCAGATTTCTGCACAGCTGTGTTATAGACTGTGTGGTTACCTGTAAACAGTGTAGATGCTGAGAGGTTTTTCAGCAACTATAACCTTGTACATTCAAACAGAAGAACAGTGCTTACTGACTTACTGACAGCAAACCTTCTACAGCATTCATACCAAGCTGGCAAGACTCCTCTCAACAATAGTTTCAGATTTCCAGAAAAGTACTACCTTCAAATTAAGGGCACTGCCAATGGCACCTGTATGCCCCCCCCCCCCTTATGCCAACCTGTTCAGGAATAAAATTAAGCAACAATGTTTGAGCCATTAACCTGCTCTCCCACACTACTAGATGCAATGTACTGATGATATCTTCATGATGTAGATTCCCATTAAAGACAGTATCGTAAATTTTCTCAACAACTTCAACTCGCACAGTCTTCTGATATGCACCTACAACTACTCTAAATCGCATGCACTAATTTCTGGATGTAGAACTTACCCTCCACAACGGCACAATTTAAACCACCTCAAACTAAATAACTACCCAAGAAATCTCTGCCATACAGTCTTGCCACCAGAGCCAAACACATACACTAGACCCCCGATTTTATAAATACCCACGGTTCCTCTCATTGCATTCGTAAAATCGCTACCTTCGTAAATTCGATAGCGGCTTATTCTGCCCCCCCCCCCCTCTTCTGTCCGTAACAGAAAACTTTAAACTGCATTTTTTCTACAAAGAGTCTAGTCGGGCCCGACTTCCGTAGCGTTTTGCGGGAAATTAACTAACGTAATAATGTAAACATAAATTTGATATCAGTAGCCAGACATCACACTGTTGAGCAGAAGATATGACCGACCCTTGTCCCCAAAAAATGAGAAATTATCTAGAAGCTGTTTGAGATTGTTATTGAATTTCTGAACGCTCATACATATAACTTAATTTATTCCAACATCTGGTTAATATTTTTAATGTGAATCCAAAATATATGTTTAAAATTTAAATTACCATATGATTGTATATAGTATAAGTCTAGTTCTTTTTACTTTGTAGGTAAAGAGTACTTATCGACTCCAGAGAGGTTTCTCTGAGCAGATTGCAGGTTTTATACCTCTTTTGTTGATTGGTTGCCAAGGCAATGGCTCCCGATTTGAAAGAGAACATAGGTATGCTATGTGAAAAGAGAAAGAGAGAGTTCCCTGAATTTTGATGGGAGAAGCATGCTGTAGAATCAGCCCAGCAGCAAAGTGCATCATTTAATTTCTACCGTCGACCTAAGGTTGGAAGGGAACTTATTAGATAGATGATAGTATGTCTGTTATTTTTAGGCCATTTTAAGAAGAGGCTCACATCAGTAGAAATATTTAGGCTAAATTTGAAGTGTTATGAAGATGCCGAGAACTTCATATCTACATTGTAAGAATAGCCATTTTGAATACCTATGCCTCTAGTGTTCCTATGTATATCCATCTTGTGGACAAGGCCGACCACTTCAAATATTGACTTGGATAATTCCACCAAAATTTATTTCACTAAATTTACGTTTACAAAATTTAAATGAACTCTTAAAATTTTATTCCGTTAGAGTTTGGTGTGCCTAATTTTTGTCAACGAACTCAAACCCAGTGGTCCTGAGTTAAAAGTTATGTTCCACAACTGAGCACCATATATAATAGAACATAAATTTTAATTTTATCCCTAGCCGAGGAACTTTGATTGAACCTAGTATAAATTTTTAACCAAGCTCAAGATCTGCTCTACTTTATGGTAAATTGTGCCTAAAGTATGTGTTCGACTTAGGGTGAGAGATTTTAGAAAAAAATAAAAATAAATTTTTTTTATACATACTTCATTATCCTCAATAAAGTGCACTATATCAAATTGAGATGCTGTGTCTATGTTTTGGTGATGAATCTACACGAACCTACATTTTGGTAAGAAAAGTATCTCCTGCAAACAGTAATTAAACTTACAAATTATTCTATACTCAACTTACCTTATTTATCGTCACACAAATGTTGGGTACTACTACTATTACAGTAAAGCAAAAATCAATCAACAAAACATCTACACATAAGAAATACTGCATTATAAAAGTTGTAGCATTCTACTGTTTAACGTTTCATGTAGCTTTGAACTGTGTTTTAAAAGGCATATTTTACTAATTATTTAATACACTAGGACTTTCTTCAAGTTACCCATTGTTAGTTCAGATGTAGGAAAACATTATATTGAAATAATAATTCACTTCTGGAACACTAACCGTAGACTTTAAATGCAAGCTCCTCAACAGCTGTTAGAAGCCTATGTGCATAGCATACTTTCTAATGTGATACTTGTCTTACATGTAGACCATAAACAATTGCAAGCACATTTTATACTTAAATTAATTCTCTCTTCAAATCAAATCAATGTAGGCGTACTTATTAAAAGTAAATAAATGCTGTTAACTATTACACCTGAGGTATTCTTTGCCTATCTATAACAAATAGGCCTCAGTTTACATTAATTCTTTGTACTGTAAAATATGACATATGTGGAATAATGTTATGCACTCGTTAATATTGTTAGCCTACTGTACTTGAGATGAAAAACGTTTCCAAGAAACTGTAAGTACCCATACTAAAGCAAATACTTTGAACTGTTAAAAATATACAGAATTACATTTAGTACATAATTTATTTTCACCAAAATAAAAGATGTCAAAAATAATAGGCATATGTTACAACTTTTCTTTAAACTACTGTAAAGTGAATTATTGTTTATAAAAAATACAGTTCATACTTTGTACATTGTTGAAGGCTATGGCGAGTAACAAAATATTCCCTACACTTACATGTTTTATGTACGGTTTTCAGTGTTGCTGTACTGACATTTGGGCATGAATGCTTTTTGAAAATAATTATATTGTTGCCAAGAATTAATTTGCACATAAAAAACGCAGATAATGTATATTATTGTACACTGTCTTGTTTATTTTATTTTAAGCAATTTTATTATACCAAGTGAAGCCTTCCACCTGTAAACTTCTCAACTGTTTTACTTATTGTGTGTCCGAATTGGCAGATTTTGTAGACAAAACTATCATGCGACCCAACTTTGTATCTAAAAAGGATGACGTATATTATCGATTTGTATGTAAAGGATACAGACAAACAGGGCTGTCCAAATTTAACGATAAAATGCCACAAAACTAAGAAACTAGCAAATTGCCATGTCAGATACAGCGTTAACCGATGCTATATTTATTTGCTATTTACTCTGCACAGTTTTTGTTTGAACATGTTACATGCCTTACGAATATAGCAATTATTATTATTTCATACTTAAACGTGAATATGAGTAGTAAACGCATGACCAACTTATTTTATAAACGACACTGATGTAGGCCAAACCTCGAAAGCACCATGCATGTTACGTTTATCAATGAGCGGTTCATATTTAATGCTGGCTAAGTTGCAAAATATGTACCCTGCTTTACACGCATAATATGCGCGTGTAACATGAAACTCGTTATCCATTTCTTCACTAGAAAAATACACTGTTCTGTCGCACTAATTTTTCTTTTGTCGTGGGTAACAATACGTCTTCATAAAAACAGCACGACACAACCAAATAGTAGCCTTCATTGGAAAGCCTGCAACTGCTCAAATTCCCTACAAAACTAAAAGCAATACTCATGTCGAAACTTTTGAAGTAATTCAATGATTTCTTCCATACTAACTCTTTCAATATGCGACTTCGTCCATTTGAAAACACGTTTGTTTACGTTCGTGTTTCCCACAGTTACTAGTTGTGCCTCTGGTGAGTCTCGCAATAACTACTAGGCTCCACCTCTTTTCAAGTCGTCCATTTGTGTTATATGTTACAGCAATACTATTGAATTAATAAAACTGCTCTAAGATTGATTCAGCATTACTGCTGCTGATCAACAGCTTTTTTTACAACACAGAATTTCGCAATAAATGCTTTTGGTAAACATTTATTTTACATTTCCTGACAATTCCCTGTTTTCTAGATGAGTGGAAACATTACCTCCATCAAACTTCACACAATATCGCCTAGTTGACACATTGCTTACCACAATTGTTTTCTGGTAACTACTCTTTGGTACCACCATTTCCAGATAATTTTTTGTGTGTGTGTGCAATTAAATTGAAATGTAATTACTGTGGACTGATTCCTTGTGCTATGTATATAAAATTTATGTTTTTCCAAAAGTAAAAAGTGTGAGTAATACATTAAAAATATACGGTAAATTGTTCATTATTATTAATTTTTAAAATAATAAAAAAATTTTTTAAAAAAATTTAGTTAAAAATTATGGGTTACATTAATTTCCTTTAAACTTTTGCCAGTTAAAAAAAGTCAGCGAAAAATATTTACGAACAGTTACAATGATATGAAACTGAAAAAACCATAGCAAATTTAATTTTCATTTCTTAAAGTGTTTCATGCTGTGGTAACGGGAAAAGCAACTGTCAGAGCACAAGGGAATGTTGCAAGCGGAATACATAAAACTTGTGCGTTTTGGTTTACCACCCTTGATAGAACACACTTGACATTGTCTCAATGTATTTGTCCTTAGACTTATATATATATATATATATATATATATA
>PNEQ01125660.1:0-12765 GCA_003012365.1 Medauroidea extradentata | reverse complement strand
TCACAGCCTCAGAAAGAAAGAAACAGAGGCTACAAAACCACTCAAACGTTAGTGTATCTACAGTCAGTCCATCCGTTTTTGGGAATTACGTTTGCTGGAACCGCAGCTATTCTCCGTCCACGACTTCAGTATTGCTTCTCTATTTTTTATTATGTCGGCAATCTGAGTTTTCCCCACGTCGAACTTCGCAGCAACGTCATGGACGCTTAATTTTTCTTTTTCATGCATCCTAATCACAGCTAATTTATCCTCTAAAGTTAAACGTTTACGCTTCTGAGACATTTCACACAAAATAAGTCACTCAATTACGACTGCTACACTATTACCTGAAGTGCATGAAAAGAAGAGTAAACAATGACTAAGCGCTACAACACACGTCACATGCGTGTGTGGTGGGAGGATCGAGTTACACTGCAGCTGCGCGCGTGCGTGTGTGTGTGTGGGGGGTCAAGATAACGCGAGGCTACGCGCTACCTGCTTACAAGGGGTGTACAAATCACACTTTCTTAGTTACGACTCGCTGCCGAAACATTCATTGAAGCTGCTTTGCAACTGTTTTCACGCCCCTTTTTTGCGCATTTTGTCCGTTATTCACTACTTATTATGTGTCCGCGTCCGTTAATAAGAATGTCTGTTATTTAGAGAGTATTTCTCCATAAGGCTCCATGTTAATCGGCCGGTGATTGGAAAAATGTCCGTTTTTCGGAAGTGTCCGCTATTCGGAAGTGTCCGCTAAAGGAAGTTTCACTGTACATATAATGGCTTTTAACCTCTGTGGATGTTGCACATATTTATCCAACACTCTCTCCGCGTTGTTGGTTTGCTGTGCCCCACCACCCAAACCCTTCCTGTTTCGTGGTGTGTACATGGTGTTAATTGCTGCCAAAGCACCTGACAACCCTGCTTAGCTGCGGTGCATTTTACAGGTTAAACCCGACCCAAGGCGTATAGGACTTGCCCTGAGATGCATCCTACGCTCCACTCCACTCAGTCTAGATACTAACATGCATGCCCAAGGCCCACAGAACTGTGCAGGGACTCATATTGGTGTTACTGGATTTGGGGGTTCACCAGAATAAATATTTATCACATCATCAGTCGCCATTTCGGCAGTCGCACAGTTGTCACTAGACAGGCCATCGTGTTGCTCAGCCTACCATCAGCCACCACCCCTTTCATCTATGTCCTCATGCAGCCCGCGACCAGGGCAACCCTCACCCTCCCAACAAGTATCACTTTGTACTAGGTGGCAGTAGGTTAACTGTTAACAGGTCAAACTACATACCTTGGGTACAGGCGAGGCTGTGAGTTGTTATATAATAAACACAGCTTCACCTTAACTCTGTTTGTCTGTTTTGTCTTTCTCATTCCCTTGTGACTTTCCTACATAACCCACCTTCTCCCTTCGCAGATCCAACCCAGGACCTCTCCTTTCTAGGCAGAGTTATCTTTACCACCTTAACCTTCTTGGCCCTTCCAGCCTTCCCAACAACGTCAGGCACTTGCATCATTGGTTAGCTCACTGACATTATGTCGCCAACAACTCCAATCAGCTTTGACCAATCACAACGGCAGAGGGACCCAACATGACCTTCGCGTTATGACGTCGATAAGCCACTCGGATAGTCAATGCCTCCAAAGCAGAACCATTGATCGCAAGGGGTAGAGGGAGCAGAGATGACCCCACACCCTTCCAAAGTCTCGAACAGCGAACGACAGACACCAGGGCACAACAGCCGCCTGGAAGCCACCCCTGCAAATTTCACAGTAACCTCGTAAACCAGTCCTTAGCGCTCTGCAACTTTTGGAACTTCATAATGGCCTCTAGTCATGAACACCTCCCTGCACCTCGTTAATCCATGCATGCCCTCATACAGCAAAATGAGGCGGACAGGCAGCATAGAGCGGGTTGCCTTGGCCTAGCGTTGGAAAGCAGGTTGACAGGGTCCTGCTACTCCTCCTGTAAACACCATTAATAAGGTTGCCACCACAGCCCACCACGGGCAGGCCAACGCATAACTGAGATCACCAGACTGAGCTTCTAGATATAGCACGGATCACGTTCAGCACCATAGACCCTGTTCATGAAGCAATATACACCCTTCTCCCAGGAGGAAAATGGAGACGCCATCAGAAAGACCACCAGATATACCTACCACCAACGGGCGTCAAAGATCTTTTTCTTCCAGCATACTTCGATCAAGTAGGTTCCTGAACGATTGTTGGTGTGAGATATATTTTAAAGCGTTTGTGTTAGCGTGAGCGAATATACTTTACGCAGTGTCACTGAAATGTAGCTTCGCCCTCCACTATCTTGCGTAGCCTCATCTACAAGACATCACGGACTGTGGATCTGCCTCAGTAGCAGTAGCCCATATTTTCGGAATGTTGGAAGTTGGGTGTGGAAAATTAACGTGCGTAGGCAGCACTCATGGGCCAAATCTGTCTTAACCTAATTTCGGAAAAATGATTTCTCTTCAAAAACTGTCTTCTTCCCGCATGCACGGCCGAGAAGGGGCAAAATATCAGAGGATGTTTTCCATATTTTCTGCCGCATAATGAGGACAGCATGCTCTATATGAACTTTAAGTGTATTGTAAAGCCTGAAAATAAACTAGTGATTCATCCACGTTTGTCGCCTAAATTATTCTCGCAGTTCAATTTTGAGCACCTTGACAGAGTGAACTGTAAAAGGGTAATACCCCGGTGAGTATTACTGTGATGGAGTGTTTAGTTTAATAGTACCCAACATTCTCATCTCCCTCGTTTTATTTTATATTTTTTTAAAATCCATTTTTCTTCTTTTTTAGTAATCTTTCATCCCATTTCTTTTGTCACGTACCTTTTGTTTCTTATCTTGACGCGGCGCAGTCACGTCCACTTGCAAATTACGTTAACGCTCGCCCCCGATTTTTAACACTTTACCATTTAGGCCTAAGGCAGTAGTATTCGTCCGCACCTTTGCTGATCGCTGTATTGCCTTTTATGTTTACGTAAGGATAATATATTAGCATGTAAGGTTATGAAGACGAAGCTTTATTTGTAAAGAGTGTGGCGCACCTGTGGATGCAGACAGCCTCGAGTGGCCCGACGGCCATTTTGATAATGGTACTTTCAGCCTCCCTCAGGTGTATATACGGCGGGTGCTGTGCCCCAGCTAGTCAGAGTGTGCACATCATGCTCACGGTCAACCAGTCTACCACACCTTCTGCTTCAGTGGCCAAACTGTGTGTCGGAAACGTAACCATGCCAATGAAGGCACACAGTGTAGGTGGTAACTACTGCTACAGGTCGGCTAGGCAGGGTATTTAGCTAGTTAGTTTAAAATCATTTAAGGCAAGCTAGCAAGTGCTTGGCAACAAGGGATTTCTGAAAGGTTTCTGTCTGCTGCTGTTTTCACAGCACCAGACAACTCTTCATTAGCTCTTTTATTTCTATGTTTAGTGCTAGTTTAGGGTATTCCACTCGCATTAGCCTTGTTTACTTTTAGTACTCCCACCCCCAGGACCATGGCAGGTTCACAACAACCTACCAATGAGGCGAAAAAACGCTGCAAAGAGCCGAACAACGAGCCGGAGCGCAACACAGGGACGGACACAGGATCCACTCAGCTTCCTCAAGGCTCGGGAGCCCAAACTGCTCCCACCGCCTCCCTGAAAACCAAACCTACGCCCCATAACGGTGTACCACACTCCGTCGTGCACCTATGAGACCGTAGTGCGCCAGTTTAGGTCCCGCCTGCTTGAGCCCACAAAAAAACAGGGTTGTCCCACAAGGTGTGGAGTACCTGCCAGCCTCGCTCTCAGACTACCAAAGAGCCATACTGGAGGAACTGACAGTAGGCTTCAGTGTCCTCACACCCCGCAGTGAGCTGCCCCTGAAAGTCGCCATTAAGCGACTATAAATATTTTGCCTCCCGAGTTCATCAGGGAAGAGCTGGAAGCCCTGGACTACCAAGCCATCGCAGTGGAGCCCAAGTTCTCCATGAGAGACCGCCAACCTCTGTACATGTTTGTTGTCGAGCTCGTCTACAACGAGTACAATAGCACAATCTATTACGTGCGCTCACTTTGTGGCCTACTGGTCAAGGTAGAGGACTACCAGCGCCCCCCTGGACCCTCTCAATGTACCAACTGTCAGAAATTCGAGCACTCTAGCAAGGTGTGCCACGCCCCGCCCCACTTCAGGCTATGTGCAAAAAACCACACTACAAAAGCCTTGCAACATGGAGGATCGTGACTATCACTCCAAACGAACCTGTGCAGGCACCCACGTGGCAAATTACCGCGGCTGCCAAGCCTAAAAGTCAGAAAAGTGGCAATTTCTCCCGCAAAAAGAGCACAGAAAATGCCAGCAACAAAGCAAGGCAGACTTGCAACCCACGAGGCACTTCTCCCGCCCTCCCCCTGCAGATTGGCAACAACCCAACCCTGAATGATGGATTCCAGTGCAGGGACACAAAGGCCGCACTTTGCAACAAAACTTTGTGCCAGGGTATGTGCCAGTACCCACTGGCAATAGGTACAGCGCCCTCCACATGCAGGGCTTCTCAGAAGTGGATTTTCCCGCCCTCGCAAATCCCCACAGGCCTAGAGGCCAGCACCACAGCAGCAGGGACATAAGGGAAAAATGTCCTAAAACACCCCAAATAAAGGCGTGAAAAATACAGCTGGCTCTCGCCTCACGAGCGCCCAGCAGCAGACTGCCAAGGCCACACCCCTACCCAAGTCCCAGGTGGCCCAGGATAGGCCTGACCCAGCAGCCAATCAGGAGCGCGCAGTCACACGGGAAACCATTAAGCTCCCGAAACTGCTGTGGACGTTGCCAGTATGGAAACGGCCACAAATGAGAGCAGGTCTGTGCTGCCTTCCAGTTTCTCCTTCGACTTCCTGAAGGAGCAAATACTCCAAACCCCCGCCGCCCAAAAAGACCCATTTATAGGGGAATTCTGCCCACAACTGTGCACAATCCTAGCTAGGCTTTGCTCTGTCAGTGAGAAGCATGGGCCAACCCAATGCCTCCCGCTAGGCAGGACTACAGACCTGAGAACAGGCCCCCTTCTATTACCAAAATTTTATTCTGGAATGCAGCAGGCATCGGGAATAAAAAGCAGGAACTGATGGATTACCTAACTCGCCACCAGGTATAAATCACGGCTATTAATGAAACACATTTACGCCCACAACACCATTTCTCTGTCCCAGGATACTTATGCTTTAGTAAGGACAGAGAAAATAACGCAAGAGGCTGTGTTTAAATTCTTATTAAAAACACAATAAACTGCCATGCAGCAAAACAGCCTCAATTAAACACATTTGACGCCGTGGGTATTCATTTAAAGCTTGGCGGCCAACAATTATCTCTTTACTCAGTTTACTGTCTCCCTGGCCGCACACTTACGCGCGCGGATTTAAATGAACTAACAAACATATCCCCCATTCTATTGGCCGTCGGCGACCTAAATGCAAAACACCCTACCTAGGGCTGCAGGACACGGACAGCCAATGGAACTACTTTATTTAATCACCAAAGCGGTCACAAGTATTTAATTCATGCGCTTGATGAACCCACTTTCGAGCCTACACAGGCAAATCACCAACCCGATATTCTAGACTTTGCAATAAGTAAAGGCCTTAACATGACCTTTACATTAGAAGTAATACATGAATTGGCCTTGGACCATTACCCTGTCAACTTAAATTTTGATCAACTAGAAACAGACGAAAGGCAAGTTAGAAAAATTTAAGATTATAAACACACAAATTGGGAAGCCTTTAAAGAGTACCTGGACGAGGAAATTAATCTGCCAGATCCTGTTAGCACCCCCAGCGAACTAGACTCTGTGATTGACCATATCACAGAGCTAATTCAATCAGGTATTAGTCAATTTGTCCCTGAAAAGACCCCAAAGCCCTATAGTGATTCGCTGCGCGCCAAAATTAGGCAGCTAATCACACAGAAAAATCGCTTGCGCAGGCGCTACTTGCGAGGTAGAACAGGGCAACTCAGGATGCAGATATGTGCACTTAAGAGAGCCAATTAACTTGGAAATTATTCACTGGCAAACAGACCAGTAGAATAATAAATTATCCCGCCTCACCACTAAAGATAACAGTCTTTGGCACTTAACAAAGGTGCTTACAAACAAGCGCAACACTATCCCGCCTCTTCAAGGCACAGCAGGTACTGCCTACACGCCCCAGCAAAAAGGAGAGGCTGTAGCTAATCACTTAGAAACTCTTTTTATACCGAACATCCAACCCTGTGAGCTAGCTCATGTGGCTCGCATATATAGGGACCTCCGAGTGCGACTTCACCAGCCCTCAGCTGATGAACCAGAATTTATGCACGCCGACGAGATAAAACGTATAATTAAACAAAGCACCTGGGTTCGATACCCTGCAAGCTATAGTGCTTAAGCAGCTGCCAGAATCTACACTAGAGGCTCTGGCTAGGTACATAAATGCAAGCATGACACTTTCGCACTTCCCCATGCCCTGGAAACGTGCCAATGTTATTGTATTTCCTAAGCTTGGCAAGGATCAGACTTTGCCACAAAATTACCACCCCATAAGCCTCTTAAGTACAATCTCAAAAGTGCATGAATGTGTTCTGCTGCGCCGCCTCGATACTCACATTCAAAATGTGAATATTTTTCCAAATGAACAATTTGGCTCTAGAAAAAAGCACTCCACTGTTCATCAATTAGTTAGACTAACTGAACATGTAACTACGACTTTTAACTGGCGACAATATTCAGTAGCAGTCTATCTTGATGTAGGGAAAGCATTTGACAGGGTGTTTCATGCTGGACTACTTTATAAAATGTATGAGAAACATTTCCCCGGCTGTTATATTAAACTCAATGCCTCAAATTCAAATAGGCACTCTTTTGTCGCTACTATTGACGGAGCGACCTCAGAATTTAAAGAAATTAGGGTAGGAGTCCTCCAAAGCAGCATACTAGGACCTATACTCTATAACTTATATACTAGCGATATTCCGCGGCCCCCTAACCGGAACATGAACCTTGGTGTACATGCTGACGATACAGTCGTACACATGCAATCCAGAAGTGCCGAGATCGCAACTCTGTGAGCCCAGGAAATGCTCAATGAACTAGAAAATTATTTTCGCCTGTGGCGAATAAAAATTAATGTAGGCAAATACGAAGCTGTGGTTTACACATGCCGACACATTCCTGCCAATCTTCCCCGTCTCACTCTGTTTAATGAGGATATTCCTGATAAAAATGATGTTAAGTATTTACACGTAATACTGGATAAAAGGCTAACGTTGCAAAGTCATGTAGAAAGCAAGAGAAACCTTGCCTATACGCGCATGTCGGCACTTTAACCAATGACAAATCTTAACTCCGGCCTTAAGCTGAAAAACTAAATTTTAATTTATAATCCTATGATCCGCCCCATATTAACCTACGCCGCCCCTGCGTGGGCTTATTGCGCGAAATCGCACACTCGTACTTTGCAAGTGTTGCAAAATAAATGTCTCAGAATAGCAGCAGATGCACCTAGGTACACACCTATAAGACACTTGCATGCAGAGCTTAAACAAGAACTGCTGCGAGACATTTTCTGCAAAATGGCAAAGCAATTTTATGCTACTAGCCATAATAATCAAAACCCTTTAATTGCCAGCCTTGGGGATTATGATCCTGAACAAAATCAGCATTATAAGCGACCAAAATCGCTTCTAACGCATTGGCTTCCTTAGTGATTCTCGGTCCGGAACCAGCGGGCTCTGTGATTGGCCGGAGCTCCGGCCACTCGCAGGGCCCCTGCCCCGCGACCTACTCGCGGTTTTCTAAACTCTCTCGTGGTCCGGAACATGAAATACACTGTCTCGCGACTCGCCCTAGCACCTGTGCAGCTAAGAGTTATTAATTAGTTGGTAATTTAGTTAACAGCAAGCCTCCATAAAATTAAGTACGCTATTCTTAATCAAGTATTAACTATAAGTCACCCATACCCCTCCCCTCCAGGCCTGGTAACGCACGGCTCCGCTTTAGGAGCTCTCTGCTTGTGCTGACGAGGACTGACATCATCACCTGTCATGCTGCTTAGGCTCGTCTGGAAGCCTTCAGACCCAGTACCGGCCTGAGTATGCATGCCAGGAGCCGCACAAATACACTAAACAATTACAAGTTACACTTACAAGGGAAACCTAAGGCAACACGTAATATTTTTCATTACATCAAGATTTTTTCCCACAAAAACAACACTGCGAAGCACTATGCATTTCACAGCATATAGCATAATATACACTGTACAGCCTTTGGCTCATGTGGCAACCGCTGTTGAAATTACATTGCTCTATTTAATTACCTAATTATTATATTTTACACTCACATTATAACCCTTTTATTGATAGAAATTGCTAGCTGTAAGTTAGCTGTGGTGTTTTCTGTAGGTCTGGAACGGCCGAGGCCTGTGATTGGCAGGAGCTGTGATTGGCCGGCAGGGTCACTAACAGCCAAACAGAGGGCAGCTGCTGGCACAGATGTTTCTGTGCTTAGCACGAGCCCCGAAAATGTATTATTTTAGCCACGTATTTATTTTAATTAAATGCTAGCTCATCAGGCTTGCCTGTGAGCTTGTTAAGTGTATTAATTTATGTATTTTTAAGTTTGTTTCAGGTATCTACTGGAGATACGGGAGGACGAGGCACCTTTAAAACCACGTCCTACGCCAGGGCATTGTGCTAACCCACAGTGCTCTGGTTAAAACCAGCGCCCTCCCCAAATGAAAGGAAAATAAAGAAAATAAATACAGTTCCAGCCCCCCTGCCCCACTCTTACTTCACAACTCTACTAACAACCTTGACCTTCCTACTTTTTCAGTGCAATTTTTATTTTTAATGTATGTAACTGCTGAGTGGTTACACTCCTATTCTGTCGAGAGGATTTTTACAGTACTATGCCGGTTTTTCCCTCTATCTTCTTAGCTTAAGGCTTAGCTACAGGTACACTTAGGGAGGTAGACATGGCCCCAATCGCGGCCATATTTGCCCAATAACTCTCTGCCGCGAAGCATACCTCCTATGCATGAAACTTCCCCTTAGTAGGCGTATGGGGCTCTGCCCTGAGAAGCACTTAGTCCCGCTCCTTCCCCGGGCCTCCAACATAACACAGTAGTTAGGGTACGTTATGGAAAAAAAAAATAAAACCAGCTAGTCAGTCGTCATGGGCTCGGCCTTTGGGACGGGTCAGCCTGGCACTACCCATCCCTACCTCATAGAGGGTTGCTGCCTGGTAATGAAGCCGAAGTCTGCTCTCCCCAACTTAACCTACCTTATTATTACCTATTTACCTACCTGTGGGCTGCTGCCTGGTAAGGCCCCAACCACCTTTCACGCATACAGGTTGCTGCCTGGTAAGGAAGCCGAAGCCTGTCCCACCTATTCCATTACCTACTAAATTGCTCAAGGAGACACCTATTCCTAGCTGCGCGATCAGTGTAAGGAACGCGCCCTATCATGGGGAGTTGATGCCACGTGCCACATCTCCAGTTTCCACCGGAAGTGGATATATCTGTGACAATTTCCGAGGCTCCAGATTAGAAAGACCACGCAGTCAGTGTAGTGATTGTATGAACCAGTGTATTAACTGTATGAACCAGTGTATTTACCGATATTGTGCAGTAACTGTAAATTCAGTGTAAAGTGAACTTGTGCTAGGCGAAATAATAACGCCATTCAATTAATTTGTTTCATTTGTGTGTAAAAGTAACTCATGTCTGAGAACGACATCTTAGAAGGAAAGAGCCTCTATTGAAGGGCGCAAAGCCCAAGCAGCTACTGAGCGCCGATTAGCGGCCACAGTTAATTCGCATTCAGTACCCGCGGGAATTATTCCCCCGCCGCAACCAGCATCCGGGAAGAGTGTTACTTTAGCCCAGCTTTGCAGACAGTATAAGGGCACTACAAATAAACCTCCACGAAAGCAGGATAACTTTAGCTGCATCCTTCGGGAAACACGGCATATGAGCCGCCCACTGATCAGCCCGATCAAGACGTCCGAGAAGCGTACGCCTGCACCGTACCCCAGAGTTCAGCAATTAAAGGGGGAGGCCGCACAAGAGTCTAAGCCCCTCCCAGAGAGGAAATGCCGCCTTCTGTGGAATAATTCTAGGTGAGTGGTTTTACAACTTAACCCCCTCTATAGTTAAAGTGAGAATTTTGCGCACCAAGCTTCCAGGATTGTATCGTGCATCCTCAGCAAGAAACCACTCCCCTCAGGACGCGTGCAATCTTACTGCCCCTTCAGGGAACCTCTCATGCTTTCCATTGTTACACATACCTCCCTGAAGGTTACTAAAGACTCCCTCACGAGCAAAGTGCGACAATCTTTCTCTCTATTATTTCCCTCCTTTCATGTGTGACATTGTGATAATATTGTCATTTAGTACGAAACTACTGATTTACGATCTAGTGATAATTCTTTATCTTGGCAAAAAAGAAAAAAAAAAAATTAGTCATAAGATCAATAGGGGGTAAACATACATTGTAATTTTTTTTTCAAAACTTTGGAGAATTTTTTTACTTTCCTGGTAAAGTGATTTTTTTTTTTGCAAAATTACATAACATTTTTTTGTAAAAAAAATTACGAAAATGCAGTTTGTTAGAAATGATACAATCGTATACAAATCACACACATTTTGTTTGAATAAAGTGAATAGTCGTATAAATGGCAAGCTATGAAATATTGAAAGTTATAAAATTAAATGGTATATTGAATATACAAAAAAAAGCAGCAACCAGTAAGTAAGTTGTGTTGGTCAAGCATAAAGTTAGTGGTTAGCACGCATAAGGACACAGGTTCAAATCCAGACGCTTCCACTTTTATTTTCCAAATAATTATTTGTTTAACAGTTACTTTACAAATAATTTCATTTTCATTATCAGAATAGTTCTAATTTAACATGTATCCACTTCAAGTACAAATACAAGACTTATGTAATGTTACAAACATATACTTTGTAATTTTTACAAGAAAAACCCTCTGTATTTCTACAGCAAAATTCCTTAGCATTTGGGTTTCCAAGCAATTTCCTTGCAAATGTAGCAAAATAAGTAGTGTGTATCAAGCTAGTTTGAAATACACAATGATGGCAGACAAAAAAAATGTAGTGCTTGCTGTAGCTTAACACAGGTAAGTCCTCATAACGAACCGGGACATTAACTCATCCAAAACAGTGTTCACGAATCAAGACCTACCAGTATTGTTTTACCCGATGCTATTACTGGAGGCATTTGTAACTCTATTGCAGAATGTTGAACTCACTATTTATTTTGTACTGTAATGAAACATGCGGCTGATGCGACTAGCCACTGCACGAGTGAATCAGGAGTGAGAAAGTAAACGTCGATGAGACGTACTATACAGAACTCAAGAAGGAAAGCATACATCACTTCAAGTAAATGATCAGCTTTATAAATAATGAAGGAAGTGGTCAGATACTTACCGCTGGGCACCCACACAGGTCGCAGCCACCGCATACGTTCCCAAACACATGTGGGCGCACGGTTAGCCTGGTGCCGGTGCGCTTCAGGAAGTTCTCGCAATATACCTTAGCCTCGTGCATCTGCTCCCTGCGAACACAAGACACACTCAGATCCTAACCCACAGCTCTCTCTCGATCTCTCCCTGCAACACAGATACAAAGCCGTATTCTGGTCACCAGCAGACTGTCCACCATCTTAATTGGGTTGCAATACATCTCATATTTTACAATGCAGACCACCAGCGTCAGTATATTGCTAGTCAATGCATTTATCTTGGTAGATCTTCTCAATACTATTGGGCACCAAAATATTCAACTAATTTTATTTATACTTCCTTCAATCTGCAGAATCTCCAGTTATTTAATTTGTTTTCAAAAGTGGTATTTCTACTTTGTGCATTTGAAAGTTTCTGTTTCTGCAGTTGTTTCTTTGGTCTGCCACAGTTTGTGTTATGAAACAACAGTGGTGTCAATGATACTATAAATGTTAAGTCTGTATCATAACTTCTATATTTAAACTTATTTTCTTGCTATGATGTAAACAAACCGTTGCATTCTCTAAATTGTTGGAATTTGTACCATACCTGTTTCAAGCAGGTGTTATACTTTTCTACACAGTTTATTATTTGTAGCTTGTATTCATTACAAAACTTGTATATCAGTGCAATACAATATGAGAGAATAATTCATGGCAGGCAAGCCACTTCTTTAATTTTTACATCTCATAAGTGAGAGATCATATTATAGTTAACATATATTTATTTGTAGTACTCTAAGGCCTTAATTTAAGTCATTCTGAAATAATCAGGCTTGTGTACCAATGATTGAATTAAAGCCATTAATACCTATTTAGAATGGCTGCGCACACCACCTGTCTTAATGGTTTTAATGCTATATCTAAAATATAGTTGTATATTATGCAATTCTCAGTGTTTATTTAATCAATAAAATGAAATGCTGCACTCCTTCCATCGCTGACACTCGCTCAATCCCCTGCTCCCTCCCATGCTCACTTGCTCAATCCCACGCTCCTTCCCCCACTCGCTCGCTGACTCACACCCTCGCTGACTCACACATTTCCTCCCTCACTCACACACTTCCTCCCTCACTCACACACTTCCTCCCTCACTCACACACTTCCTCCCTCACTCACACACACCCACACTCACTCACACACACCCACACTCACTCACACACACCCACACTCACTCACACACACCCACACTCACTCACACACACCCAC
>PNEQ01125658.1:0-12765 GCA_003012365.1 Medauroidea extradentata | reverse complement strand
CGTGACTCATTTGACTGCACCAACCAGAACAATGTTACCGCGACACCACACGTCCGTGATTTGCGGGTAGGACCCCGAGACGCGGAAAGTTAAAAACTTCCAATCACTGACCACGAAGCAGAGAAACATATGTTCACATAAGGCATTGAAACAAATTGTTGCAGAATTCTTTTCACCAAAAATCAGTGGCTCTACCTATGCTGTTTGGGAAGCTTTTTACAGTGATACGCGAGATGTCCTTTCTCTGGTTCATTCCCAACTATAGCTAGCATTTTTTACCAGGTCTGGACCAATTTAGCAACAGAAAACATTCTCCTTATTTTCGGATGTAGTTCGGTCGGTGTGGTATAGGAGTGGGAAGAGTTTCTTGGTGAAACTTGCGAGGTTCCTGTCTATGCTCAATGAATGGAGTAAGGCGGAAAGCAGGCTAGGTGTATTTCATCACGTCGTGATAATTCTCGCCAGACCGCACGTGTCCAGACGTCATGTTGCAGCTTCCACTACCATCTTGCCTCGACCAGGCTCGTGAACACAGCAGACATATTCTCATACTCTGTTACCGCCGCTCCAGTCTCATTTCACGGCGCTGCAAGCAACAGCACTTACACACACACACACACACACACACACGTTTATTTGTTTGTTCGCGATGTTACCTAGCAAGTATGTGTGGGGCCGACCTACAGCTACACTGCAACAGCTAGTGAACTACACAGAACTTGGAAAACCACTACTTGAAACAGTCATAACGCAAATTTAACAACAGCGTAAACATTCTTCGAAAATGGTATTGGGAGTTTTTATAACCCAAGCACAGCCAGGAACACTTATCTTCTTTCAGCTTGTAAATGTGACAGGTCATAGGAAAAAGACCTTAACTTCCAAGATGTCAAAGATTATTTTACTCGGATCAGACGTGGTAAAATGACCCTCACGGTACTGAAAGGTACGTCCCATTTCTTACGACCTGTTACAAATACGGTAAGTGATCAGCATTGTTTGGTGACATCAGTAATTATCCCTGATAGAAAAATAAGCTTGATTCAAACTTGAATCAAGATTGCCATGACAAGCCTGCAAGCTTGTCATGTCAGGCCATAAGCTTGAATCAAGCTAACTAGTCTCCACACGACAAGTCTGCAGCAAGCTTGCGAGGAAAGCTTGATTCAAGGTTGCTGCAAGCTTGTATTAAGCTTGCCTCGTACAAGGCAGGATAAAACTGTAAAAAATAGGCTTGAATCCGGCTTGAATCAAACTTAACAAATAGGGATTTTAATGGCAAGCCTAAATCAAGTCAATCGCAAGATTGCCGCAAGCTTACAGGCTATATGGGATCTGACTGTTTCCTACAAGTACGTAGAAACGCTAAAACTGATATGTGGGAAAACTATTTTACCAGACACAAATTCTTAAAGCTTCTATACAACGGTGTGATAAATTTTTTAATAATTATTTTGCAATGTAGCGCCCTTGTATTAGTTAAAATATGTATCGACCAACATGTTCCAGTGACTTACGAGCAAGCTTGCAGATTTGCTTCATTTTACTGGCGAAGTGTCTTTGTAGAAATACGTTTCTCATTTGACTGCACAAAACATAATAAGTTGATCTGTGATTTGCAGTAGAACGTCGAGACACGTGGAAGTCTATAACAATAACTTAACAAATGTCTAACAAAACTGTTTCTATGTCACTTCAATGGCGAGATGAACTATATTGAATTGTACCCAAATAACAGAATTCAATAATTATTTAAATATGAATTTCAATTAAGGTTTGCCATTAAAATAATACTTATTTTATCGCATTTCTTATGTTTAGTTTCCCCCAATGCCAGTCTGATTATTGACTACGTAGACTTCGTGAATTACAGGTAATACATTAAGTTGGGAAATATGAAGCGGTAACGAACATTTATCTTCAGTGAATACTGTCCAGAAATGGTAGCATGCGAAGTTGTACTGGTATGCCAATCAGTAATAGCGACTAGCAATTTTCGCCTTACTGCCTGACAGCAGACTGGACGTCAAGAAACTTTGTAGTCTGACTTGTTAAGCCGCGTATACACTAGGCGAACCGAGCCTGTAATGCAACGTGTAATGTAATATGTTCGCCTAGTTTGTAGGCGGTTGTGAGCGCGCTGCGATCGTCCAACGAACGGTTCGCGTAGTGCTCGGTGCGACCCGCCGGCTGTCAGTTTTTTCGACGAACACAAAGGGATTCGCAGTTCTAGTTTGGACGCGTTCGCGGTAAGTTCAGCATACCAACAAGCCAAGCGCGAGCATGGATGACTGGACAGAAGGTGCCTTGTTACAGTTCATTGAAATCTATAGAACCAAAACAGTTTTATGGGATCCTACTGATAAGGATTACAACAAAAAACCGTGAAGGAAGACGCTAGGCAAAACATAGCCATTTCAGTAGGAAAACCGGCCGAAGCATGTAAAAAGAAACTCATAAGTTTACTTGCTTCGTAAAGAAGGGAAAAGACGAAACAAAAAACGTCAACTGATACATGAAAAAGTAAGTTATTATGTTAAATATATAAAGTACAAAATATATTTAGTTAGAACAAAAATGCGGCTAATTAAGATTTTGACATGAAAGCTATAAATAAATGTACACATAGTTTATAATAGCTGTAAATATTGTTGAACATACAAATAAGTCAACATTTTTTGAGAATAATATGTTTTTTTTTTTCAGATGTTACAGTAGGTTTACAGATTATTAAATAACACTTTGCCTGCGATTAGTAATGTCTGAAACAACAGAAAGGTATTTATGTTTTCTGTCATCCACAGGTGCTGCAGAAGTATATAGGAGCAGGTGGTTCGCATATGAGGCGTTACGGTTCCTACAGGACAGAGATAAACCTCGAAATCTGTTGGAGACATCCTAGTAAAGTTTTTGTACTGACCACTGATGTGTTGAAACTTTAAATCCCGCATGAGCTCCGGCCCGTTTCGCTTTGCAGTACGCCACCATCGCCGAGGTTTTCGTTGTTTTCTAAGTCGATGATGTGCACACAGTAGCATAGCACAACTGCCAAGAATTAACGCTAGTGATGCATCGTTATTATCCATTGTCAAAACTCCAGAGCGATACTGCGCGCTCGTGCAGTGCTCACCATACTCATTGATCACGGCATGCTCGAGGTGTGTTTGTAGCGTGCTCGATGTCTGCAGTTTGCAGCGAGCATTACATTACAGGCTCGGTTCGCCTAATGTATACGCGGCTTTAAGACGGCAGTTTATATGGCGTGCCTGAAAGACTTTTTTTCAACTAGAGGCACTAGTATTTCGCGTATTAATCTGGCAACAGCCTAAACTTCTCAGACCTATACACACTGGCCAAGGTCAAATATCCATTAGCTTGTAACCGTAACACGTGTTACTACCACGACTTCTTTCCTTGTTTATCACTGACTTGCAGTCGCCAAAGTTGTGTTAAAACAGGTGTCGTCTAGTCACAGAAGAAGAAGTGAAGTATACAATATTAGCGTCAAACCTGACCTGGAATCAATACGCGAAATAATCTTGCCTCTACTAATAATATAATATAAACTGTATAAATCTTGCTTTCCTGTAAAGCAGGCACACGAAAATACGAAGGTCCAGAACCAATATATTCACGAAGTTTGTTCACACGAGAACATGCAGGCACAGCCTGTCACATATTAACGCGATACTTTCACGTCCCTGCCAGCAAGAATGGCGGTCGTCATGACCGAGCGAGGTGGTGCAACGGTAACATATTGGTCTCACGTTAGGGAGGACCCGGCTTCGATCCCCAGCTACGGCTATCTTGATTTCTGTTGTTTACCGTAATCGTTCAGTCGAATGCTGGGATGGTTACTTAACAAAGGCCATGGCCGACTCCTCTCCCAGCTGCTGTCATTGTACAAGTTGTGTATCGCCGTATATAATAACCTCGCTGTCTACGAGACGTAAAGTCCACTTATCTCAGGCCGGGATTACGATGACTACACGTCTACTTTACTTTAAATTTCACGTAAGTTAAGAACACCTTGACGAATGCGCTTGAACGGGACTAATCACGATCGCGTCACTTTATACTTACGTTCACTTTCACGTAACAAAAAGCTTGTCAATGTCAAGCTTTTAAGATAAAGTGGTACGTGAAGTTATACCACGTGATCATTTGAGCCAATCACATTACGGAGGAATTAAGGTTTTTGCTGTGTCATGTTACCTTTCACTATATTTTACGTTTTTTATTTATTCGTTGTTATTTAATTTTCTTCGTACGTAATAAGGTTAGGCCTAGTAGTTTAAATAGGTTTCATTATTTTGCGAACAATTTCACACTTTACTTAGGAGCTAACGTAACGACGTGACAATATTTAACTGGTGTTACGATGCTGTAATTGTGTCTATAGGCAACATAACCATCAAGAATTGTTATCGACCTACATGGATAACCTCGTAAAATTACGAATTTTACTTCATTTGCAGTGCGTATGTACATTCGACTTTCAAAAGTAATTATTTATTAGGGTGTAAAGGTTGAAATTTAATTTAGGAATAAGGAAACACTTTGGTGGTTATGTGCCTAGATATTGTGTATGTACTCATGTATGTACCCCATCCCAACATATTCTGAAATACATTCCAAATGACCTATATCCATTCTAAATTTGAAAGAAATGCAGGAGTTATAACACTAGCGGCGGTACTAAAGTTGCTTTACAAATATTACAAAATAGGACTTCTGCTAGGCCTACCTAGTAGTCGTATTTTATGTCTGATTTCACTGAACTAAATTTTCGGGACAATTTGTACACCTCACTGTTTTTTTTACATCATTTACTGTAGAACTTGCAACGTAACAAAATCATATATACACACAAACAAACTGTTGCGAAATTGTTCTCATCAAAAATTAGTGGCTGTATGTATAAGGCAGTACCAGTGATTTTTGGCGAAAAGATTTCTGCAACAATTTGTTTCAGTGCCATACGTACACATCTGCAGCATTGCTTCATGGTTATTGGCAGGAAGTGTTAGTGCAGAGCCATCGGTCATTTGACTGTGTCAATTAGAACAATGATACTGCGGCACCGCGCGTTTGTGATTGGTTGATCACACCCAGTCACTAATTATGAAGCAGAACTGCTGATGTGCACGTAAGTGATTGAAACAATATGTTGCAAATTTTCTTTTTCGCCAAAAATTACTGCCTCTAGTATAAGGGTAACGGTTTTGCCGAACAACAGCATGCTGCAGCCAACTTGCGTGAAGACAGCTGTGTGGACATAGTGTGCCGGGCACAGGAGCAGTGCGCAGATACCACAACCGGCATATTCCTCGGTATTGCTCACCACATTATATAGTTTTATTTTTAACTTTTTGAAATTCCGAAAAGAAATTGTGACTTTTCCGACTGTAGAAAAACTGTTTTTCTTCCACTAGTACAGGCATGATAATTTTACTGGAAATTTATATTCAGGCCTAAATAAATCCAGCAATGGTTCTTACATTCGTGATTTGCTGGTCTGATAGTAGCCTAATTATATGTTAACAGTTAAAATGCCATACGTTTACTGTAGCACAAGACAAATGAATTTCCCGTTCAACCGCAAAGTTAGATTTTCTCTTCTCAGAACTAAAAATAAATAAAAATAATACGACTTCATATTACGAATGAAGCCGAAGTTTTAACCAGAAGGTATGGCAGCCGTGCGTCCACCTGACACTGAGGTTCTGATTCTACTAAGGGTTGTATCATTGGTGGATCACATAAATGAATATTTGTTGCTTGTGCCTGGCTGCTCGATGTTCCGTGTGATTTACTGTACGAGGCAACATGCCTCTGTGCTGTGAAGTTAGAGGGTTCGAACATGTGTTGTGAAGGTGAGTAGTGTTCTACACTCTAGCAATAGACCTCTGTACGGTCACATAGCTCATGGATGATGTACCGTGCCACGTTTATTCTGTTCTACGGGAAATCACTAAACTTATTTTAAAACTCTGATATACGAAAAGAACATATGCTTGAAACTATGCTACTATAATTTAAAAAAAAAACATCTGGCTCATTAAAAAAAAACATGCTTTTGGAGACCCTTAAATCTGTTTTAAACGGCTTTGTTTAGACTGCTGTAAGTGCACAAATATTGTTCGTATTCACAGTATACGACACTAGAAGCATAAGTTAGAATTAATTTACTACTAAATTTTTACAAATAAAATTGAAGTTCACAAGTTTAAAAAAGTAGTTTCCTAAATGTTTTGCTTTATGGTTGCTTACTTGTAACTAGAGCCCACGACTTTTTGCGAAAATAATTTTGCAACAGCTAGTTCCAATGCCTTATGTGTACATATGCAGCCTTGCTTCATGGTCAGTGATTGGCTGTTTGTAATTCTCAGTGTCTAGGGTTCTACTCGCACATCACAGACGTGTTGTGTCGCAGTAACCTTGTTCCTGTTGGCACAGTCAAATGAGCCACGTCTGTGCAATAGTACATTCTGCTAATAACAATGAAGCAGAGTTTCATATGTGTACATAAGGCATTGAAACAAACTGTTGCAGAATTCTATTTGCCAAAAAACGTGGGCTCTACTTGTAACTTATTTTACTTATTTTTATTATTCAATTTTGAAATTCAGAGCTAGTAGTGACATAAAGCATTACTTAACCGAATGTTTCAACCTTAAGTGATCTGTTATACCAATTTACTGATGTGTGGCTGAAATCAGTGAATAATTGTTTTTATCTCCAATTACGATTACACAGATTAAGACAGTAAATGTATGTAAACAAATATGGTTTCAAAATAACTGTTAACCCATTGTGTATTTCCTACTTACTTGTCATTTTAAATAATTAAGATAGCATTTATATCATTAATAAATTATTTTAAACTACGATTTTCAGGAAATGTCCTCCTTAAATCCTACAGAAACAAAAGTAGAACGAAAACACTGCACGCCAGTTATGCGCGCCGCAAATAAACGCGAAGGGGTTATCTTCCAGTGCGGTGAGTTAAACCTTACTGCATTAAACGCGGGAAATTACGTATGATACATAGGCATCTTAACTGACGCATATGCCGAGACGCAAAGCCACGAGCATTATCCGTGTTTCCACTCTGCTGCAGTCCTTTATCCTCTCAGCAACTCGACTGACAGCTCGGATCTCGCGATAATTGAAATTAGCACACTAGTGTTTGCCTATGACAATTTGCAGGTTTGCTATTTCTAGGCGTATTTCCTATGACAAATAATAATTGCTTTCGTGTTAACTACTACCCATTATTTAGTTATTCAACAATAATTTCCAAACAGCACGTGTATAATTAAAACAATATACATATACGAGGTTTTTTTTTCAACTTCCGATCGGCTGTAATAAAAAAACGGGAATGAATTGGGAAATTATTTTAATTTCAAAACAAACGTACATCTTTACACTATTTTTCCACATAATCGCCGTGCAGGTTGAGGCATTTGTTGTCCCGATGCACCAGCTTGCCTATACTGAGATGTGAGTTTGGTCGCTGCACATGGTTGGTGGAAGGGGGTAACTCTACGTGTCGATTCCCGTACGATTACGAGTATCAATTAATGAGCATACTGTGATCACAACATGAGGTTTCAGGGGACAAGGCTGAATAGGCAGAAGACATTATTCTTTACAGAGGGTATCGGAAAGCTGGCGCAACGGTACGACAAATGCTTCAATCTGCACGGTGACTATGTGGAAAAATAGTGTGAATATGTACGTTTGATTTGCCATTGAAATAATTTCCCAATGTATTCCCGTTTATTTATTACAGCCGATCGGAGATTGAAAAAATTATAACCCTCGTATATACGCTCTGTACTATGTAGGAAATAATTACTACATAATTATGTTTTCTCGAGAATCTCCCATTACCACACTGTTAGAAAAAATTTCCGTGAAATTACGGAAAAGTACTGGCAAAAAGTTATCCAGAAATCTTCGTAAAGTAACGGACACTCAGTTTTTCTTGATAATGGAACCCTCCGTAAAATAACGGACAGCCCGTTTTCCGCAAAAAAAAAGTTCAATTTCTGTAATCTACTAGCACTCCATTTTCTAGAAATACTACATTTTCTTATTAGCTATGTGTAATCGAGATTCTGACGCACTATTTAGTAACCTGAAAAATGTTTCGAAGTTGCTGGATTTGAACCCACGTACTTATAAATGCCACGCAGACGCTGTAAACATTGAGACTCAGTGACAATTTTTGGTTGAATGAGTTTCATGCAGTGGTAAGATATCAACATTAGAAAAGACAACTTTTGTATTTGACGTCCAGGATTCATAGTGAATATTAATACCACTTTTTTTTAAAGAAACACAGTAAAATATGCTTTAAAATTGTAGAAACACATTTTCATGAATTTAACTTACGGGCAAACATCCGTATACTGGCAATACGGACAAATTTCCGTAAACAAAATATTACGGAAGCCACTTCCGTAAAATTACAGTACTTTTCTGTAAATATTTCCGTGGATTTTCGGAAATTTTTAACAGTGCACCCGCCCTTCAATTCTGCGCTGCTCCATCCTCACACCACGTCATCCCTCACCACCGCTGAAGACCTCCATGTTAAGATTCCACTTTACTCCTGAAGTACAAATTCTTGATTTTAAAGTTGTAATAAAAACAAATTTGTAAGCAGCTGTTATTTTGAGGTATACTAAATTTTTCTATCACTGTTTAAGAATTGCATTTAACAATCAATGCAAATTAGAGCAAATGGTGTTGCAGCGTACCGTGTCTATTGTTCTATACGCTGCCAGAAACGACAATAAAAGCTTTTTCATTGTTGTTATCGTACCAGATCTCGGGATGTACAGGAATATAAACAATACCACGTGGATTAGACACACTGGTTTATGTAACTACTTGTATTTATTGAGATGCTGTAATTAGTTTCTATATTAACTAAATATTTCAAAATGGTAAACATGACAATAGAGGAGTTGGCTGGAATAAAGGCTTTATTAAAGTAAGGCCTTTCTTTTATCAAACAACTTATCTTGTTCGAATATGTACATAGAAGACGCCTATAATTTTTTGTACCGATATCTCATTTCTTCACCAAGTTATGAATTTTTGTCTTGACCTATGCTGGTACCATTATGCTACGAATAATTTATATTTTATCTTTGACTGTGTTTATAGTAACTACTATTAATTTGTGTAATGTAAATATATGTTGCTTATTGACATTAAGAGAAAATAGTGTGAGAGAAACATGAAATAAAAAAAATTTTCTCCAAAACATATACCTGTCATTATCTCACAGTGCTATTTTTTACTAAGGCCTTTATTTCAGCCAACTCCTCAATTCGAGGCTCTACGTCAGATAATAACTGACTTTATTTCGAAGCGAAATAATGGAGATTTTTAATCATTGTTATTGTACAAGCTCTCGAGGCGTTCAGGAAAGTAAACAAAGATTTATGGAATTTCAGACATTGGTTTAAACAACCGCTTACATTTCAAGGAATACTACAATTTGTTTGTATCTCTATTACATACTTTGCAGTGTTAAAAATGTGATGTTACTTACGTGTCAATTACCTCACAGGTAATAAATAAGATCCTTCTAAACTGCAGTCGAACTCCGACACCATGACAATTCAAAGAGCAAGCGAGTACGATAAACATCATGTCTTGTCACTTCTCTTACTACATATTTATTCTGTGACGCTGTTATATCTCCTAGCAAGCCGGACAGCGAGAGAGGTTCGGGCTGCAATTAGGCTAGCGTTGGGAAACCGCGGAAGAAAGTATTTCCCCTCACTCCCCTCGTAGTGACGCAATAAGGACAAGTACGCCGATATATGGCATTGTTCCCAGTAAACCGTCGCCCGCCAACACTTGACCAATCGACAGCAGTCCAGTTCTCTTTCGGGGCTCGCGGCTCGATTCCCGGCGGGGGCGTGCTCGTCCGTCGATGCTGTCTACTTCATTAATCCAGTTTTGGTAATGTTGTCAGATCTAGTTCGGTGGCAGCAACTCTGTGACATTCCTCCATTTACTTTAACGTATTAATAATTCATAATATTGCACTCCCGTCGTAAATTACTATCATTCATTGCAAACATTTTTGTATTCAGAGTACCTACCATTCAAGCGGAGTAAATGCCCGAGTAACCATAACTGTCTTAAAGTCATTATTAACCCTAAATAACCAACTTAATATACCCTTAGTGCAGCAACCATTAAAAATAACCCCAACATCAAAATAACTTTATAACACTGGTGGAAGTGTGTGTCCTCGTGATCTCGCAGCAAGACAGCTTGAATCAACCTCCGTCCCCCATTTAATTAATTTACTTTGATTAATTGCATTAATTTCCCTACCCACCCAATAAAACTCCTTTTATTTGCAATGTATAAATTTCTGTTCAAAGCAATTGAAATTATTATCATAGTCAAATATTACTTTTCAGTTACTATTAAAAGTATATTTCGATACTTCAATTACTAAATAAATTTTTAGATTTAATAATACAGCTTTTATAGCAATTTAAAACAATTAAGGAAAGTTTGCAATCTAACAAATTCTTTCACAAATGTTAGTATGTCTCAAAATCTTAATGATTCCATTGTATGTGTCGTAAATATGTTATTTAATTTGAGTAGAAAAAATTCGTTCAGCATTAAAAATAAATAAACTGTAAATTTTTAAACACAATCGATGTTTAAGTAGCATTCAATTGGTCGATAAAGCGAGTGCTGTAATTTCTTAAGGCAATGCCTTTTGTACTTCCCGCAGATATTTTATTTATTTTAAATAGTTCATGATAGTACGATTTCGCTGTCATATGGAAGGCAGACTCCATGCAGTTACGCTTACACGGCTACCAACTTGAGTCGAGTAGTGATGCGAGGCCAGGCTGACAACTTAACTTTCGTTAACGTCCCATTATGTTAGACGATGTTCAGTTATTCCTTTCACTTGACTTTATTTTATTAATTCTGTCGCTGAAACTTTCCCGAAAGGCAACTCGTACATTTGGAACGAGATTCGTTATGTTAAACTCTAAATTTCTTCAGTATCGAGTCACTCATTTCAAAGGTGATATCTTTCTTCCTTTCTCTTTTCTATCGTCGGTGAATTGCGCGTAGTAACGTGCGATCTTGGTCTCTGGGAGGAATGGTGCCCTGCCCTAGAGAGACCACCTTTGTGCCCTATTTGTGCTGTGGCTAATCAGGTCATAGGGTACGTCCATGGATGCGTTGGGAGTCCTTGTCAATGTGGGAGTAGGTATGCGACAGATTGTCTATGTACCTGAGTACTCTGGTCGCCCTTCTGAAATGAGCCATGAGTGCAGTTATTTTGGGTCTGAGGCCATTGTCTTTTGATTTTCTGTTAATTACTTTATCGGCATATTACGTACATTTAGTGCTTTCCCTTATGTATTTTCTTTTGTATATGCATTTTCCCTTGTAAACAAATAATTATGTATGTTTATAGTTATTATGTTTCAACTAATATACTTACATCAATGATTAAATCCACGTGTTCAGTTATAATTTAATTATTAATTCATAAATAATCCGGCATGCGCACACAGTTGGTAATAATCATGAATTTCAACAGTAAATAATTATTACATGATTTATTTATGCAGAATATTAAACAAGTTAATATAGGAACGGCATCGCATAGTAATAATTTTACATTCACATTTAATAATATTTAAATAGAGGCACACCAATGTTGGTATCTTATTCAACACTTTAAAAATAAATACTATATTTAAATACGGAGGGAGAGCTATTATACAGATCAGTAATACCATTGTTTATCAAGTATATTCAAGAGACCGTCCACGTTAAACAAATTATTTTCTGCAAACATAAATTAATTAAGTAAGAGCTTCCTGTAAGACAATTATTTTCTACAAGTTACAGGTTCCAAGGACACCAATTTCAGACAGCAACCGTACCAAAAATTGAACATAAGTCCTCCAGAGTCATCACCAACCCCAACACCACCATCACAAAATACAAACGCCAACCACTAAGCAGCAACTTCAAGGTCAAGACCACGTCAACAGAGGATGCCATCAGTCCTCAAACAAGTTCATTACATTACATTTCAATTCTCTCCATCGTTAAGGTAAATTCGACGCAAATTTTCACTACTAACATACACATAAGGTCGACCTTTACAGATTCAAACATACAGTCACACGTTTTCACCTCACATTTACACTTCACATTACATACATATATTTGAATTTTATTTTATAATAAATTTAATCCGTTCTTTAAAGTATATATAAAAGCTATAGCTATTTTGTAAAATAATTCGAATTTAGACTTAAAACTGTACATCAAACTAAAATATTTAGTGTATTGCTGTCCACAAACAAAAATAAATATCCACATAGTAAGGTAATCGTTACTAGGTTAACCTGTTCTCGTTACAGTTCACTTGTAAGAAAAAAACTTCACTATAAATTAGAAAGACAATAACTTCAGATAAATTCCATAAAAGCAATTATTTTTATGTATGTATCTTATATAATCGTACAGTATAATTCTAATACTAGTGAAATCTATGTAATTGAGATTTGTGAATAGAGAAACACATCATAAAAAAACCGATTCTGTAATGATGAAAGAAATTCAGTTATCCATAAAATAATAAATTATTGAAAAAATTGTCATAGGCATGTCAATTCTGAATTAATGTGAAGAAACACACACACGCACACACACACACACACACACACACACACA